>QGOA01017974.1:0-16403 GCA_003313075.1 Termitomyces sp. MG16
GTAATTATCAGCTTTTGTTCTATCTCTTTTTTTGTATATAGAGCACAGCCATCCTTCAGCAAAACTAGAGGAGCTCACCATTCTATTGTTCTTAATGTTGTTGAATATGTTCCTCAGGAGTTCCAATTATGTCAAACTCATCCTCTTGTTTGTTGGTCTTCTGGGAGAATCTATTTGCTATTACTTTTCATAGTTCTTCTGGAATGCCATCAAGGCATGCTGCTTTGCTGTTTGGAAGATTGCTTATCACCTGGTCCATCTACTCTTTTGATATGTCATCTCTGAGCATATTTATCTCTTTGCCTGGGACTTGCTTGTCAAGATATAATAGGATTCTATCGTCTTTGTCTCTGTGGGCTTGTGTAATTTCCCAAGACATACTACCTCTGGAGGTCTTCATGGAAGCCTCTTATAATCTCAGCCATCTTATGGAACCTCCTCTTGAGTACCCTCCCATTCTCCAAGGGTCTTTTCAGGGCAGCTACAATGTCTCTTGGCTTGAATTTCTGGTTCATATTAATCCATGGTTTTGTGAATTTCTCTCCATGTATGTCAAAACTCATTGCTACTGTGTCCCTAGCCTTGCATCTTTGTTTTTGTGTGCTCCCTTATCTCTTTTATCAAATTGACCTTGAGTTTACCATACCTTGTTTACACATCTCCTGCTGTTGTGGGATCCCTTCTTAGTGCCCCTTCCTCAAGGTTGGTAGGCCAGTCCTAGATTCTCCAGCTTGTCAACCAGCTCATCATCATTGAATATATTGATTAGTATAGCATATCTTCCTTTGCCTAGTCTAGACTGCCAGAGGTTCAGGATCCTTGAGGTCATTAGGAAGTGGTTTGTACTTATTGCTGTGCATATTATCTTCTAGTCAAAAGAGTATTGTATTAGCAATTTCAGCAATGTATATCTGATCTATTCTTGATTGACATGGTCTCTCTGTCATGTAAAATGAAAAGTCTATCTTTGTGGGGTTTTCTATCCTCCATCTGTCCATGCTTTCCATAAGGTGTTTCTATCTGTTATTGCTGAGAAATGTTGGGAAAATAAGAAATTGAAATAAGTTGAAAAAACTGCCCTGATGATTGAATGAAATTTTGGATGATAGAGTGAAAGAGAGTTTGAGAAGTTGGAGATGAAGAAGGGTGCCTGCTACTTTCAACAAGACAATAACCCCCAACACAATTCAAGAGGACTGGCAAGTAGTTTGAAGACAATGACTTTGATGTCCTCTGGTGATCAGCCTGATCACCTGATCTCAACTCTATTGAAAACCTCTGGAAGTACCTTGAGGAGTGGCTTAGGCAGTACAAAACACCTCATAGTGTGCATGAATTGTAGAAGAAAGTCACAAAGAAGTGGGATGAAATACTACCAGAAGTATGCCAAAGACTAATAGAAAGCATGCCTAGAAGAATTCAAGCAGTTATTATGGCAAATGGAGGACATAAAAAGTATTAGAAACTTGAGATCAAGGTACCATAGGCAACTCCTATTTAGAAGCAATAGTGCCATTCTACTTATGTGAGCAGGGTCTTAGGCACCTGTCCAATGGTCTAGACTTAGCTTATCCTATGCTCTAGTATAATCAGCATATATTCACATGTAAAACTGTATAGTATGGTGATGATGCCCAAAAGTTGATCAGTAGCAGACATGGTTTATAGCTACTGACCAGGAAAAATGTGTTGGGCATGCTAAGTGTTGAAGGAGTCCTGGGCAGGTCTCAGAGAATAAGTCAGAAATGAGTTGAATGGTAAGATTTGGTGAAGGTCAGTAAGAATAGTCAGTAAGGGAAGTACAGTAAGGGGAGTGTGCTGATACGATGCTGTATCAGCAGTCAGAGACATAACATGCACTAGAAGTCAAAATAAACATTTGATCATAAGGCTGAAAACTGTAAGCCTCCTGGTAGCAGTCTCAACAAATTATATCTCCAAAAACACCACACAGACAGTATAGAACAAAGGAGAGGGACCAGCTCAAGCTATCAACTCAACAATGGTCCAACCACTGTTATAGGGAGGGGAAGCATGGAAGCTGGCAGAGAGGATGAAATGGGATCAAATTGTGATAATCTAGATCAAGATCAGATCTGACAATGCCTGATTTGACATGACTGAAAGGGAAAAGGAAAAGAAGCATGGAATGCAGGAAAGTGCTAAAAGAGGAAAAAAGGATTTATAAATGGGATTGTGCTAAATGGAGCTGAAGCAAATGGGGAAGTGGCAATCAGAAACATCTGGATGAATGGTGGAACAAGAAATTGAATGATGGCACTGGTAGCATCGAAACAGGCATCCCAAAAGAGAAATTGGACTATCAAATATATTCTTGAGGCTGGAGAGTTTACAACAAAAAGTCATGTGTAGCTAGTGGTCTGTGCACCAGAAAAACAGTATAAATAGCCCAAGTTTAGTAGAGAATAGACAGGCAATTGATAGACAAAGGCTTGGTGGTTCTCAGGGAGTGAATCACTTAGGCTGGAGTTTGTTGAGAACCTTCTGCACTTCTACATAGAGACATCACAATGGTACATGTCATGCATTGTATGGGAGCTTGCTTTGTGCCATACCATACATGTCCAGCAGAATCCACTACACTGAAGCAGAGCAGTCCCCACAGTGCTGTAGAATACAAAGCTGCGGACGTGTCACAATGTGCTATATAACATGGTCCAGTGGATTGATAAAAGGCAGGCACACACATGTGCATGTAAGCACAGCGGATGCCAGCAAACACTAGCGGACATCAATGTGCATCAGCGACTGCTGGCGGGCATCAGCCCATGAGTGAAAACCTCCTCCATTGGTGGACGTCATAGCATGAATAAACCCTCCTCAATGTTCCCCACTTCCCTCTCTTTCTCTTCCTCCCTGCAATAACTCGAGGCTGCACACCTCCCCTTCCCTCCTTTTCCTACCCCCAATGCCAGCATACGTTCATGAAAGGGCCCTGCAGACCTACACAGGCCTATGCAAGCCACTAGTGGACATCCATGCAGACATACATTGATGGACTCAAACCTACATGAGCCCATGCAGGCCTGCTCAGAGCACCAGGAGACATCCACAGAAGCCTATGCAGATCCATGGAGGCTGGTTGGACCAAAGAAAAAGGTAACTTGTCTTGCCCACCATATGCCTGTGGGGGGGAATTGAACCCCTGGTCTTGGGAAGCCTCCAGCAATGGAACATACATTTAACCGTTGCACCACAGGTCCGTTACTAATGGATAGATTCAAAAGTCAGATAACACAATGAACAGATGCCCACCTACATTTCTGCAGGTTCCCGTATGGATATTTTGAGGTGGAAGGAGGGTGGCATACCTCCTAAAAGTGTTTTTATGGCTTGAAAGGGGTGTTGGCATCAGCAGCCATCAGCTGGCATCTATTGGAGTTTGTCAGCAGCTGTCGTGACCCGCTAGCATCCATTGGCATCTGTTGGCATCCATCATACATTTGTTGGCATCCGCTGGATATCCACTAGTATCTGTCGGCATCCACAAGAATCTGTCAGCAACTCTCAGCATTATCTGGCATTATCTGGCATCAGGGCAGAAGAGAAGAAAACAGGGTGCATGAGCATCCACCACATGGGGTGGCGTCTTGGAAAGCATGGGAGGTGGCAGAAGAAGGATGGGAATGGGGAGAAAAAAGAGAAAGGGGGGAAGAGGAGGAGCATGGATGTCTGCTGGTATGCTAGCAGACATAGCAGACGTCAGACGTCAGGTCAGAGGGGAGAAGGGAAGCAGAGTGCATGTAGTAGATGGGGGTGGTGTGTGAGGTAGTGTGGGGAGTGGAGAGGATGGCACTGAGGAGAACAAGGGAAAAGAGCAGAAGAGGATGTGTGTGTCACGAGCCACACCTATGCCACCCCGACCCCCCAGTAAGTCCTGCCTGGAACCCCTCCTTTGAAATCCAACCCCCCAGCGTGTCTCCGGAGCACATCGGGACAAGACCGACTAAATCCGATGCCACCCTGACCAAGGCCGACCCAGCCCAACCCGATGCTCAACTCCCGGATAAGGTCCGAAGCCCCGCCAACGCACCACATGCCTCGGACGCTGTCCCAAGCCTCAATCAATCATGCCGGAGGCCGCCCCCACTTGACGCTGCCCTCCCAGCGCCACTCCCAAACCTGGGCAATACACCGCAACCCATCTACGCCCTCCGGGGCCACACGAACGCAGAGGACTGACACCCGGACAATACACCGCACGGGATGCACCACATAGAGGGGGGGTACGGACCTTACCCAGGGGGCCCGGAGCTCAGCCGGCACCTGGTACTTAACCCGCAGCTTGTAGTACGTTACGGTAGTTTTGATATTGCCATAAACTCGTCTCTATACTCTCTTGTCTATTTCATACTTATCTCAATCTACCTGTCTTATTCTCTCAAGTCTCTCGGCCCTCTAAAGTCTCACTTCAATTCTAACTCAGTCTCCCAGTTCCAATCTCAGTCTCCCGGTCTCAGTCTCCTTTTCCGATCACCCCTCTTCTCCTCCGCCCTAGCAAGGCTCCGCCCACTCCTGCCCCGTATTCCGGACTTAGCCCGGGATCCTGCTCTACCTCTTTCTATGAACTCCGGCGCTCTGTAGCCACCCCGCACCTCACCCAAAACCCCGGAGCTCACCCTCCGTTACCCGGAGACTCTCCGTAGACTTCGAGTCTGCCTAGTAAGGACCTGCTTGCCCCCGGAGGCCCCCGTCGTCAGCGGAACCTGACAGTGTGAGTGTCTGCTGTCTGCTGGCATGCCAGCAAATGGTAGCTGATGTCAGCATATAAGCCAGCTGACATCAGCAATGCAACCAGTCCCAGTGGTTCAGTGGAATATTTGTTTATTGATATTCAATATTGTGTACAGCGGTGGGTTCTACTCCTCCTACTCCACCTTAACAGGATCTAATGGTGTGTTTTTATATAGGTGCATTTTTGCTCTACATGTACATCGTACTGATCTGTAGTAAGCACATGTGGTAGTTGATCTGACCTACTCGATTTTCAGTATTGTGTGGAGTAGCAGGTTTGACTCCCCTAGTCCAGACTCCCCTAGTCCACCTTAATGATGTATAATGGTGTCTTTTTATACTGCTGCATTTTTGCACTACATGTACACTGTACTGATTTTTGGTAGGGACCTGTGGTTCAATGGAATATTGATACATTGATATTTCATATTGTGCACAAGAGGCAGGTTTGAATCCCACTAGTGCACCTTCATTTTACTAATTGTTATTTACTACACAGTATAATAAACAAAGTAAGGTTGTAATTTTATTTACAACATCCTGTGGTTTAGCAAAATATTGTCAGTCTATATTCTTTCTAGTGCACAATGCAAGGGTTCGAGTTCTTGTGTAATCATTGAATAGTGTGTGGTTTTTTGCGTTCATGAGAGTGGCATAATGGAATAAAACAATGGGACGGGTAATCTTAGTGGACCTAAGTCCTGTCCAAACTAATTGAAATGTCTGTAGTAAAGTGCTGTAGCTTAGTACACAATACTAGAGTGATATTTATGTATAATCCACAGAATGTCCTGTGGTCTAGCAGAATATTGTCAGTTTATGTTCCTTCTAGTGCACAACTGGAGGTAACAGATCAAATGGATTTATAATGGATTTGTCAGTGGCACAATAGGACGGTTAATCTTGATGAAAAATAACCAATGGAAAAGCCAAGAATTATAGTAACTAAGGATTAAATTACTTGTTCAATGTGTATTCCTCCTCTTTATTAGATTTATATAATGCATTTGAATAGAACAAATCCTTATCAAGCAAGTAGTCTGCTGTCAAAAATGCAAAGTCGTCCAGTATATATATGGCCTCTGAGGTTTGAGAAGTGTGATGTCTTCATAGTTTGCTATTAGGCCTGACGATGAAGATGGTGAGGGTGACTCTGACATATCAACAGACACATCATCAGTATGACTAGCTTGATTGAAAGGGCCAAAGGGCCTACATTGACTTTGTTTTGCTCTAGCATGACATTTTTGTTCTGTTAAAATAAATTAACTATGATTACCAGTGCCAAATTATACTCATGTTGTTGATACAATTCGTTAATTCTTCTCTGATCCTCATATCAAGTCATACGTATCTCATATTCCTCCCACTCCTGGACATTGTTACCAGTAGTTAGAGTTGGAGAAGGAGATTGTTGGAAGGGGGAAGACTGGGATTGAAGAGCCATTACATCAAAAAGCGGTGGAAGATTTTCTTTATCATCGGCTGCCATGCCTCCATCCATCTCTTCTGCTGTCACAAGAAATAGCAGCGGAAGGTTTTCTTTGTCTTTGGTTGCTATATGTCTACTGCTCCAGACTTCTGTTTGTCCACCATCACTGGCTGCCATGGTCTCCATCGCTGTTAGTCCTTCTGCTCCTTCACCAACAATAAATAGAGGTGGCAAAGAATCGTCGTCCATCTCCTCTTCTGCAGAAATGAACAAAGGAGGCAAATTATTGTCTTCAGTCTTTTCTTCCGCAGAAATGAACAAAGGAGGCAAAGAATCCTCTTCTATCTCCTCTTCTGCAAGAATGAACAAAGGTAGCAAAGATTCATCTTCCATCTCCTCTTCCACAGGAATGAACAAAGGTGGTAAAGATTCGTCTTCTGTCTCCTCTTCCGCAGAAATGAACAAAGACGGCAAAGATTTGTCTTCTGTTTCCTCTTCTGCAGAAATGAACTAAGGCAGCAAAGATTCGTCTTTCATCTTATCATCCACCACAATGAACAAAGGAGGGATACCCTCTAAGTCAAGGTCACTAATAGACGGATTAGGAATATCCACCTGGTCGTCATCAGTTTCCTCCAGCTCCATGAATGTCTGGCAGATATGAGCTGCTGAGGCAGAAGGAAGTTGGGATGCTGGTTGAACCACAACACAAGAGTTTTCCATTGTAGAGCCATACACCAATCCAGGTTTACTCTAACTGTAGAGGTGGTAGAATGAATATTGTGCATTCAAGGGTTTGATATGCATCAAGGATGGCTGTTGGGGAGAGTTGACATCAGGGAGAGTGGTAAGATAGGCCATGGAGAGGCAGTCTTGAGGATCAGGCTGCTCACCATCAATACTGTTGGTATGGGACTCGATGCCTGTCAATTGGCCTGTTCAAGCAGAATCTATGGACCTGGCAATGGAACTGACAATGAAAGCAGCAACGGACTTGCTGCCAGCAAACAGGCAAATCATATTGTTGGCTGTTGGCACATGTTCTGTCCTATCCAGCAACCACCACTTGTCTAGGGCTAGAAGCATCTGCTGGTGGCCCCTGGCAAATCTGCTACCTGCAAACACACAGAGCAAATTGTCTGGTGCTGGGACAGACACCAATCTATCAGATGGCAATGTCATGGGCGGCCAGTAGTTGCATGCCAAGAAGCTTTCAAGAAAGTAGAAGCCTTGCTGATGTACGAGAAGGCAATGCTCCAGCGTTTCATTGCTTAAGACCTGAACATCCTTTCAGCCAATGTGGTTCCACCAATTACAGCCATACAGATTTCTAATAAGACCTTGACAGCCATCAACAAACTCCAGGATCTCTGTGGGCAAAGTTTGCTGATTTTGGAGAGGGAAAATTGGCTCATGCTTTTGATAATGTCTGGGACATTGCAGACCATATTATTCAGTAATGCAGCTCCCAGATATGACAATACAAAGTTTTATGGCCCACAGTCAGATCATAATATATTTATACATTTTGAAATTATCTTACCAACTTCTTGTCTAGATGCTGGATAATCCATGCCTCTTCCACTTCAAGACTTGGCACAAGATTGCCAAATATGGAAAGTGCTGCAATGAGGCATGACTCAATGTAGTCAACAACCTCTTGCAAATTTTCTAGTACAGTAGCTTAGGACATGACATTGTGTGGTACAGAGACAGATGCCATTGTACTGTTGTTTGTAGAAGCGAATACTGCTATATATCAGATTTTTGTGCCTTGTAAACAAAAGTGATTTTCAACAATTCCATTGCATGTGACTATCACAAATCTGTTCTGATCATCCACTAATACACCTTACTGCTGCTTCCCAATGTCAAGAGCAAGTTGAATCCAGAAGAAATGAATATCCATCGCTGCAACATCTGTTGAGTGGTTTCCACTGTCTGTTGTCATTCGGTCTTCACTTGCACTATTGAAGGCTATTGTAAGAGCTTTGAAAATATTCATTGCTTTACGGTTTCTCTCTTCTTTGAGCCTTTCTGCTTTAGCTATTCCGGCTTCCTAGCTTGTTAGTAAATCCGTTGATATTCTGATAGATTGCTCAGTGAAATATTGAACGGCTGTATTTCTCATCTCAATAGCAGTCCTGTACTTTTGACATAGGAATGGAACCATGTTAAGCAGCTTCTTCCAGTTTGAGTCACACATATGATCATCAAGGATTTCTGCCTGATATGCCAAGGTAGCTGTATGGGCCATCTGTGAGACTTCATTTAGTGTAGACTAGAGACTTTCAATTATCTCCCCAGCCAAATGACCAGCTCTAGGAATGAAGAATGGGGCAAAGCAGAAAAAACAATCCTCCTTATGCCTATAGACATGAAGAAGAGATGCTGAATCCTATCCATGTTGGTCATCTTAACTACCCGTGTGATGAAAAAGTCTGTGTAAATCTGGCCTTCACCATAGGTCAAATTTGTTACACTATTAGAAGCAAAGCAGCTATGCCGTATATATGCTATTGTAACAATACCAGTAATATCGTATAACTTGTTCATCATCAGGGCCTTTTCAATAGCTTTGAATGTATTTTCACAAATAGCTCTCTAGACAGATGGAGGTCCAGCAGATGGCTGATAGACAGAATTGAATTGATGAGTGGATGGCAGACAGGTAGAGTTAAAGAATGTCACTCACTGTTGGCTATTCCTTTGCATGCTTGAGATAGTGGGTGAGCTCATCCCTCCTGGTCATCATACCACCGCCTTCTGAATGCCATACATCATGAGCAGGATTAGAATGTTGGATGTAATCCGCCTTGAAGTTGCTGTCCATCATTAAAGAATGATTGAACTTCTATCAGACAGGATCTTCTTCCCAGTTGGATGGAAGATTGACTCCTGGTTGGGGACAAGTTGGACAGAATATTGCAAGTTCACCATGGTCTGGCACCATAGGGTGCCTCGATTCATCATGGCCAAAGCCTGCCCACTTCAACTTCTTTAGCCACCGCCATGAACAAGAAATTTGTTATAGCTTGTGGTAATGATTATCCACCTCACTAGAAGATGCAATTGGGAAAGTTATTCTTGCAATTTTCTGCCAGTACTGGTAGGTGGATGCTTTGCACTCTAGATTTGTCAGACAGAAGTTGTTCAGCATAGCCGTTGTAAAATATATTTGTGTCCAATCAAATGTACTGGAGACTAGCTGCAAGCGGATGATATTCTCCACCAAGACATCCATCCCAGAACACTCACATGAAATGACAGTGATGTAGTGTACTCCAGTTGTGTGAACAATTCGTTATATTGGATTTTCAAAGCAATCATATTTGTCTATATGGAATCCATTCGTGGCTGGCCAATCTTCTGAAATATCTTCTATTGGCACATTATTCTCTGGTTCCTGTTGCTCTTCCTCTTCTTGATCAAGGCTGGCATCCTGAAGTCTGCTCAGGAAATCTGAAGTCATGGATGGATGTGCTGCTAGATATTCTGGGTCACTATCCACTGATGGAAGTTCAACATCCAGTTGATATTCAAATCGTAGAAACTCTTGCTTCTGAATGTCCTTTTTCTGCTCATAGTCCTCAAAAGGCCTGACTCTGACCTTCCTTTAAAGATAGTTTGCATATAATGAATTGTGTTGGATATAGAAATACCCTTCAGTATTTGACATATTCATTGGTTGGAAATACCTACTATTCCATACTTCAGGTCGGTGAAATGGATTGGAGTTGTACATGCAGCAGAAACATCTGCGACAGAATATTCTTGACTCAATACAATTACGGCATTGCCATCGTGCAAGGTAATGGTCAGGACAAGCAAGGCAATTAGTAACGTTATCCATTGATTCATGACCAAGCAATCTATTGAGCAACTGTGGAACATGGTTGATGAAGTCGCTAAGATAATCTGCCTGTGTCTATGTATGAACTTGAATAATTCGCTCTCAATAATAGCATATATTCAAATCACCTTTACATGCCTTATAGATACGGGCATTGTATCATCTACATCATCTACCATTGGATTATTGTTCAAGTGTGCAAAGTTATCATTATCTGCAAATGCTGCAGATGGTGCACCAGTTACAATGGGAACAGGACCCAGTAGTAGCCGTTGTGTTATGAGGACTGGCAACTCTCATGTGTTCTGAGTGAGTCATGTCCTTTTCTTAGCAAACAAGATGAGATCTCTTTGTCTGATGACTGTTGTTTTTGGTTGCTTGCATTTCTTTAGAGAGTTCAGGTTCATGTTCAAAATATCTATAGCCAGAACCTAGCTATTGAACTGGAGATCTAATGAAACTGCTTATCAATATTGGCAATATGCCTCAATTTGGATAGGCCAGATATCAGCAAATAGCGGACCCTATCCATTAAAGACAAATGGAATCTGTTTGTCATCAACAGACACTGAATGGAAATGTATATTTTATCATATGATCCTTTGGTTAAGAACTGTGTGGTTGCAAAAAATTATATTGTCTACAAACATATCTGCCCTTTTGCAACCACCTGAACCAATATTTTCACCAAAGAAAAGACGAGTGGAACCGATATTTACAGCGGAAGAAAGATCTATCTTTGAACCATACAAGAAATTCTACTGCTCCTCAACTACTTCTCAAGCTTAGACTGCTATCTTAAAGGATAAAATCCTAATAGATATCTTCAACTACTGGGCCACTAAGAGGACAGAGCGAAAGACAGGGGAAGAGTGGGCAGAGAGAATCAAAGTAGATACAGCAACTCATTGCAAAGAACTAGACATCATTTGCTTGAATAGAAGGTTGTCCAGTATATCAAGAATTGCTGGCACCCTTATTACTAGCATAAAGATTCAAATGTGCTCCTGAAAACTTTACTGCAAGATGTTGTCCAGCAGACAATGACAAAGGAGATAAACGAGGAGATCCAGAACTTGTTGAGGGGTAAAGATCACAATGCCTTGGAATTGGATGCATTTGCACAATATAATGTGGCTGTCAAAAATGTTATGCATCAACTCACACCGCAGGAGGAAAGTTGTTTACGGAAGATGGCGGCAGAATGGAGCGAAAAAGGAAATCCGCCAGAAATTCAGCACAAGTTGGTACTCCTTCTATCCTCCATCCATCCTCTATTCGTTGTACATCCGTCCGCTTGATTCTGCTTTCTAATTGTTGTCTCTCCAGAAAGGCCCAAAAGCACGGTTTGAAGTGTGTGGATGATGCAGATGTGCTTTGATTTAGAGAGATGGGCATGTTGAGTTGGACTGTTGTTGGTTGGTATGCAGATGAAGGCATGACTATTAGAATGTATATGGTGCCATCATTCTTTAAACAATTTTGACACCAATTATAGTCATAACAATATGTCATACTTGACCCATGCTAACTGACCTACCTTTCAAGACTCCTTTCCTGACCTTGTTAGTGACCTCAACAAGAAGATGATGAATTACATGTCTGCTCTTCTTGGTAGAGACATGCCGTTCAACATGCAATCACCCCATGATTTGAGTCATCCTATCCTTACATGCCATGACCTCATCCTTGATCTGGATTGCCAATATTACCAGCAGATCCAAGACCAAATATATTTCAAACTTGGGCAGAATTGAAAATGCTTGTCTAGGACTATCTAAATACTTACTACAGTAAATCTTAGTTTTCTCCACCTTTGCTCATCATCTGATCACTCCGTCAGAAATTGCATCTGGTTACTGGTATGAATCTGCTCCTTACAAGGCAGTGAGGACCAATGATCAGCAATTCATATATTTAAGGTATCTTTTAGAGGGTCTGATATTCCAAGATCCCCATAATCTTGGTCAGTCTGAGCTATTGTGTCTGCTGAACTTCTGGAGAGACCATCAAGGACAGTATGGATCTGGTAACACCTTCTGCTAGATGGTTTATTTCAACCATCACAAGCAGCCAGTAGCTGCTGAGTACAGCACCCAAGCTGATCATAAAAAAATGCAGCAGCAGCAGCAGCACGTAAGGCTACATGCAAAAATAGAGGGAAAAATTGGAAACAAAGGCCAACACTATCAGCGGTAGTTGATGGCAACAGTAGGACCATTGCTAATGATGGAGCTGCTGATGGCAGATCCACTTTAGTCACTGGATCTGCAGCCAACTTAGAGTGGCAACTGGAGCTTACACTTCCCCTGTCACCTAGTGTACCATACACACCACTGTCTAACTTACAGGAGGAACCCCCTGCCTTGCACTCACTGTACACTCCACAGCTTCAGCACCACAACAAATCCATGGTTTACAACAAATCCTGACTAAATGTATCAGCTTCCGCTTATGACGAGTCTGCTCATGACAAATCTGTTTATGACAAATGTGGTGATAATACAGCAGTGGTAGATGCCACTACCATCCACCTCTTACAATAAAGAGGATGGAGCTATCCAGATCCTCCAATTAATGGCCCTAATGATGGTTCTCCTAAATATAGAGTATCAAAAAGGATGCTTAACATTCTTCAAAATGAGGACAATGACTAATTTGAAGGTGAGGGAAGACCAGCATTACAAAACCAAAAAAAGCACAAGGCATTGCCTAACCAATTGTCAACAAATTCCAAGCAACTCTGTAAGTCTTAAGCACAAATGTTATAGGAGAATGCAGCTTGATACATTGATATGTCTACATCAGCAAAAAGGAGTAGCAGCTGCACTAAGGTCATTCGACCAGTCTGCCATCATTGATGTGGGGAAGGAGGAAATGTTACATTACATTTTTGTAAACTATAGTGTTACAAAAATGTAGCAATGTCAATGTCTATCATAACATAAAAAATCACTGTGGAGTAATTAACTGTCTATCTTCACTTGTCTTCTGTTGCCTTCCATCTTTTAGTAAGCTGATTGGATGATCAGGTCCATTGCATTGGCAGCTGACTACTTCAGGAGTTGCTGCGAGCCCATCCCCTTGGGCCAGGGAGAGGGTCCTCAGCAGGGACTAGCAGAGGGACAGAAGATAGTTGAGGGGGTGACAGAGATGTTCATGTGAGAGACGTCCCTGAGGATGTTTGTTGAAGTGGGGACAGAGCAATGGTAAGAGCAGATAAGTCAGTGGCATGATAGGATTGGTCAGTGGTGAGGGCAAAGGTGTTACCAGTAGGAACAGATATGTCAGCAGTGGCAGGAGATTGGTCAGCAGTGGGGTCAGCAATGGTTTTTTCCTCTTCAACAATGGGTTTAAGTCTACTGTGCCCTGTTGGATGCACTGCCACATCATTCTGAGCTGATAGACTGGAGAGACGGGTGGAAATGTGAAGTCGACTCTGTAAAGTGTCAACCATACCCCAAATATGGCAGATCTGCTCTTCTGTCTGACAGATCCATCCATCATGGAATGCAAGCATCTTACCTGAAAGAGAAACATTAGTTTGCAGTGTTTCTATGCAGCCACCGAGCGTGTCAACCTGAGTCTGGTAGCAATAGAAGAAGTCCTTAATACACGGTAACTAGCTCTCCTCAGCCATGACAAACCTGTCCTACACCTGCTTCCCAATATTCCGCAATGCTTCCTGGAACCCATTCTCCATCCTGTCCAAATAGCTCTCCACCCCTGCCATTACACCAGCCACAATATCCTCACTGTGACTAGACTCCATTGCCTGCTCCTTGCCCTTTCCCTTGACCGGAAGAGAATCCGCTGAGTGGTTGAAGGTCGATGGTTGGAATAGACAGACAGACAGTTTTGATGGTCCTGCAATTGGACTGGCTAGTTCATCTGCTAACTATTGGTTAGCTATTTGAGCAGGAAAAGAGTTTTATACCGTCATTACTCTCAATAATCATCACTGACTTCTTTTTCAGTGGTTTTTTCCCCTTTCTCTTGTTGCTGGGCTTGATGGTTTTTTTGACAATCATCAGGCTGCATGTTTGTTTGCAAATAAGCTGGCAGAGATCGCATGTGGTGCTGCCTTTTGTCCTGATACACTGTAGCCACTTACTTGCGCAATATTGGCAAGGGGGGTTAATGTGCTGACCCTCGTGATGAGGTGCTGTCCTTAGATACCTGCCCAACAGCATCTCTCCAGTAATTTCCCTCTTTGGTATTCTGCCCTCTTGTTCTTCCTCTTTCTCTTCCTCTTCATTCTTGTCCTCATCTTTGTCCTCCTGCTCCTTCTGTCAACAATATGTACCAGGAGGACGTTGACTAATATAGATTACCCGTTTTGGCTTCTTGAGATTTGGCAATAGACCAGACTAATCTCCTGCTGCTGGAGGACTTAGTTGTTTTCTCTTCTTTGGAATTAGTAATAGACCAGACAAATCTCCTGCTGCCAGCCTATGACCTATCCAGTCTTTTCATGCCAGTGCCATTGCCAGACCGGCCTCGGTTGATGAATCAGGTCATTCTTTGCCCCTTCCGCTCCTCTGGGTCCATTTCTTCGCAGCATCCTTCAACTGCCTGGTCATATTCTCGTCAGAAAGCTTGCTCTGGAGTAGTGGGATAACTTCATTGATGAAACTTCTCCTGGCATCAAAGAGGAGTTTCTTGTCATCTTTGACCTCCCTAACCATCAACCACAGTCAATCTACAGGACGACTATTAGTGCATGTCTATTAGGCAAAAGTGCTTGCATCTTACCAGGTTCTTCTGCTGTGCTTTGAGTTAACGCAGGTCTCCTCTGAGAGCAAGATATAATACTCGAACATCCACAGTAATGACTTGTTGGTGGAGTTTTTCATTAGACATGGCGGATAGAGGATTAAAGAAATGGATGAGAACTTTACATGAAGCAAGTTCTGAAAATAGATATCATGTGACCCTGTTTAAATTACAAAAGAAGTTTGATTTATTGCTTGACAAACCTTACTTTATTTATTTTACAGTTTAGTAAATTACAATTAGCTAAGCAAGTCAAAAATTCCAGACAGTTTGATATCAATGCACTAATGGAAATTGAACCTGCCTACTGCAACACACAATGAACACCAATAGATAATATTCCACTAGACCATCAACGCTTACTATACACTGCTATAGTCTAAATAGATATCATGTCACCCTGTTTAAATTAGAACTTTACTTTGTTTATTATACTGTGTAGTAAATAACAATTAGCTAAGCAGGTCAAAAATTCTAAACAGTTTGAAATAAATGCACTAGTAGGAATCAAACCTGCCTATTGCAAGACATAATAAATACCAATGAATAATATTCTACTAGACCACCGATGCTTACTGTATACTGCTATGATGTAAATAAACACCAGTCTAATATTCTGTGTGTGGTTAAAAATTATTGACAGTTTGATGTCAATGCATTAGGGGGAGTCGAACTCACCTATTGCAAGATACAAGGAATATCAATTGGAAATATTTCACTACACCACAGACGCTTCCTATATAATGCTATGGTGTAAATCAATATCAGTCTAATATTCTGCTACATCCCATGGTTTTCCTCTTTTCTGTATACTTCTATGGTGTAAATAAATATCAGTCTAATATTGTCAATTCAATACAGATGCACCAGTTGCAGTAAATTTTCTATTTGTTCAAATTTTGTATGGGTCTATTTGTGCACTACATGAACACCATCCTGACTTGTAGTAAGCGTCTGTAGTACAATAGAATATTCATAAATTGATATTTCATATTGTGCACAAGAGGTGGGTTTGACTTCCGCTAGTTCACATTATATAATAGCAGCAGGCCGCTAATGTCTGCTAGCGTCATGAATTTGATCTGTTGAAAACTTCAGAGATTTCTGCAGTGGCATAAGATGAACAAATTTTCATGTGTGTTCATTCCAGTGCTCATGACAAGTTGATAATACACTGTGGCTGGCTACTTTTGTGCTGGTCTTTGTAAAAAAAGTAGCCAGCCCTAGTGTATCGTCATTTGTCATGTGTACTGGAATGATCTCATGTGCAAACTCCTCCATCCTATCCTGCTTCAGTAATTTCTAGAGTTTTAGTCAGATCAACTACCACAGGCGCTTACTATAGGTCAGTATGATGTACATATAGAGCAAAAATGCACCCATATAAAAACACACTATTAGACCCCGTTAAGGTGGAGTAGAGGGAGTAGAACCCACTGCTGGCATGCCAGTAGACAGCAGACACTCATGCATCCTCTTCTGCCCTTCTTCCTTGTTCTTCCCAGTGCCATCCTCTTGTCAGGTTCCGCTGAGTCAGGGGCTTTCCAGGAAAGCAACGCCCTTACAATGCGGACTTGACCTACGAAT
>QGOA01018032.1:0-26344 GCA_003313075.1 Termitomyces sp. MG16
TGCTCTATACTCCCAACTGGTCGCCAGAGTCCTGCGTACGTCAAGTGTCGGTTGGCCTATAATGTCTCTTGATGCGCTCAGTCCGAGTAGAAGCCTATCAGCGCTATATGATAGCGCCTCAGGTGCTACCTAACAAGTGGTAAGCGTCGTAGTTTAGGAGAAGTTATAGAGAATAAAACGAATAGCGCAGCATAGTGTGCCTGTAGGTGGCACTGTAAACAATGAAGACGAGATAGACAAAGCTAGCACCAAACTTAGTGACAAAGTCAGGCAATACTAGCGCAATTTGAACGCTAAGTGTAACTGGGTGCTCAAGAGGTTACGATTCGTTGTTATATACATGGCAAGTAGCTAGTTTTTATACTATGCACTATGGTATTTCCAAAATAAGTCCATTGACAGCGCTACCAATTAGCGCCTCTCCTCATGGTTGTAGCTAACGGCCACCTGTCAACGGCGACCTGCAGCACATGGGGGACGGCGACCAACGGCGACTCTAAAACTACTTAGAAATGATATGAATTTGCTCACTTTTTGATGTAATTTAATTGGCCATGCCATCCCGGGATATGGTCGGAGAATCCTTGACAGATGCTGTGAGCACTAATCCCAGCGCTAACATTGTACCATCTTTTGATAGATTTAAATGTCGGGTCTGCATGTATCCTGTCTTGTCATCATTGATTCCTTTAGACTTCTGATTGAAGTGCCTCGGTGATTGACAGTGCCAATTGCTAACTCCTTTTGGTATTGATCGGAGTTTGGTCAGAATCAACTTCCCTCCATTGTGCTAGCGCTATGAGTTCTAAACCTCCTTGGTCTTCAAAATAAATGAGTGGAGTGTACTGAGGGGCTGCTACTGGTGTTTAAGATGAATGGATAAGTCTTGCCATAGAGCGCCAGCGCTAGGGCTGCTCTGTACCCCAAGCTGGTCGCTAGAGTCTCCAGTGTGTCAAGTGTTGGTTGACCTATAATGTCCCTTGATGCGCTCAGTCCGAGTAGAAGCCTATCACTGGATATGAGTTGAAAATGGCACGTTGCTCTGCTAGGAGGTTAAACCATGGCAGGGTCGAGAGGTTTATAATGGAGAAGCCTCCTGCAGGTGTCGGGGTCCAGGTCAGACTTTTAGGCAGTCAGGGTGGAGACAGGAGGGATGTGAGGCTTCCTGGCTCGTCACTCTGTGTGAAGGGCAGGGTTGGACGGTGGCTTATAGATATGTTTGGTTATCCACGATGGGTCCAGGCTTCTCTTTGGGGTGGGAGATTCAGATTCTGGTGCTGGCGTATCTGCCAAGTTGGGGAAAGATGTCGTCGGAGATTGGGGTGACTGGTTCACCATGGTCGTGTTGCCATCCCCATCCCTTTGGTCGTCTAGTCCAGTTTGAGTGCATTCCATATTCATGTTGGGGAAGATGTCCTGTGGAGAGGCGCTGTATGTGCTTTTATCAGATTCTTTCATGTCAGAATTAGTACAGGTGTTTGAGACGTGCCTTCTTTTTTTGTCGTGTTTCTTCATGCCCTTTTGCTTCTCCAGGCTGTTTACCTGTGAGCATTTTCGTAGGTCATCAGCCAGGGGCATATGTGAGGTCTGTTCTAGATTTCCGGATTAGGTCTGTTTTGTACTCCCTTCCAGGTATCTCTTTTGGTTATCATTTATTTACCCTGGGCAGCATGCCATCTTGGGTGTCCAGGGGTAACCATCTGTTTTTTTGATTCAGAGGGTCTTCCCAAAAGGGGTATATTGAGGGGGTTTGTGTATGGTCGTTGCTTCAGGTTGGTGGGGGGCTGGAACAGTCCACCCATCCTGTTGTGGTCCAAGGGGTGGTTCTATGGCCATGGGTGGCCCTTCTCTCCAAGCCTAGCTATGGTAGAGGAATGGGAGGGGCCCAACGTGTCTGCGTGTCAGGCAGGTTTTGGTCAGAGGAGTAGGAGGGCAGATCGGCATGTCAGGCTCAGCTGCAGCAGCCAGTGTCAGTGGTGCATGTGGTGGTTTGTAGTCAAGGGCCCTCTAGTGAAGGTCTTTTCCAAGTGGTTTAGTGAGGATATCTGCTACCATTTCAGAGATTGATATGAAGTAAAAGAGCCGCTGCAAAGATGTTGCCATATAAAGTGATATCAGATGTCTATGTGTTTTGATCAAGTGCTAGTTGAATCAGAGTTTGCAATGTTGAGGGCACTTTTGTTGTCACAATCATTTGGGAAGGGATGAGGAATTAGAAGGTCTAAAGAAGTCATATAATATCTAATGCTAAAGCTTCTCACATGGCATGTGCTATTGCCATATATTCAGCCTCTGTAGATGAGAGGGCTACAGTTTGTTGCTTGACCAATGACCATGAGACTAATAAATGAAGAAAGCATAACCCAAAACACTCTGACAATTTGTAGAATCAGAGGCTCAGTCTGTCAGGGGACTCCTCATTTCTTCCTTCCTTCACTCCTTATTCCTTCACTCTCCTTTCATTCATTTTCTTATTTCTTCTGTCATTCTCTCATTTTACTGTTTTTATTCTTTCAACACTATCTGTTAGTATTATTCTCAGCCTTTGAGGTGCTCTGGTTCTTTAGCTATCATTCAGACAAGTGTGGGCCCTTCAGTACTGCTTCCAGACTGCTTATATAAGCTGGAGTTTGCTTTTCTGACTTCCAAAGTTCAGAGTTTTTCTGCCTTATTTGTACAGTTGTTTGTTTAGGCAATTTTTGAGTTTTTAAGGTTTTGTTGTACTGTACAGTTGCTTCCTATGCTTCAGAGGCCTCAGAAGCATCCAGCCTAGCATAGAAAATAAACTTGTTCTCTTTGGATCTCCCTCTGCCAGGTGAGTAGTTATTATGATATTGTCAGTATATAATATACTCTAATACATTTTAGATTTTCCTCTGCCAGCTGTGTGACTGAGTCACAGCCTCCAGAGGTTGCCCTTACACAGTCTGCATCAACAGCACCAAAATTAGTTGGTAATATCTATTTTAATCAGAGGATTTGGTGACAATCTTGAGAAATTGTATTCAATTGCATAGGTTTGCATTCCAGAAAGATATCATAAAACCCATTTCACAGCAAGTAAGTGTTTTCAAGAAGGATTCAAATTATGTTGTCCTAGTGATATAGCAGTGAAAGCTAGATCTGGTTGAGTGCATAGGCTGAGGTATAGGATTGAGCCAACAAGTTGCTGATAGTGTGTTTTTTACATTTCTATCAAGCTATTTCTGGTAAAATGCTTGGAGGGGGATCAGGTAGGTCTTCAATTTTCCCTGCTAGAGGAAGTAATAGTGATGTGGCATCCAGTAAATAGTATGTTATTAAGAGATCCAGAATATATCTTCTTTGAGATAGCTATAATTTCTTTTGTAGTTGATCCTAATCAATTTGAATACTGAGATAAGGTCTGTTGTGCCAGAATCTTTAACTTCAAAACATTTTCTCATTCAATGAATAACTCAACCATAGAGCACCTTTGAGTTTGTAGCATTGAGTCCATCATTGACATAGAGACAGATGATTATAAATAAGTCTTGTCTATTTCTTAGTGATGAGATTGATTCATCAGATGATATAGAAAAACAACCATGGAAAACCACATGATTGACTCTGCATCAGATAAGATCATAGGATTCAAGTTCTTCTCTAATGACTTAATACCTACCATTTGTGCAATGCCTGTTTCAGACTATAAAGGGCACAAAGAATACAATTTACTTTGTTTAGTCTTGTACCTGGGAATCTAGGTATCTGTTTGCAATATATTTTTTGTGTCAATAGAGCATTGAGAAAAGCTGTCTTTATGTTAAAAGTAAATAGTTCCAAGTCATACATTGCAGCATAAGCCAAAGTAATTCTGATACTCATCATTTTTGTGACTAGTGCATATGTTGTGCTATAATCTTCTGAGTATTAGCTAAAGCCCTGAGCCACAAGTTGTACTTTCTCCATTCTCTAAATAATTGACCCATCTGAGTTGAATTTATAGGCATAAATCTATCAAACTCCAATAGCCTTATAGTTAGGAGGTAAGTCAGCAAATACAAAGACTTGTTGTTGTTATAGACTATCAATTTCTCATTTCATTGCTGCTTGCTATACATCACCATCTGTACAATGTATTGCTTTGAAGAAATTCTCTGCTGCTTTGTCCAAATTGAATAGTTTGGTGGTTTTAAATTTAGGAGTGTCAGGACCAAAAGTTACATTGATAACATCTAAAAGTTGGTCAGTAGCAGACATAGTTTATGGCTACTAACCAGGAGATATGTGTTAAGGAGTCCCAGGCAGATCCCAGAAAATAAGTTGGAAAAGAGTTGAATGGCAAGAAAAGGGTAAGAGTTGGTAAGAATAGTTGGTAAGGGATATGTGGTAAGAGAAGTGTGCCCAGAGAAGGAGAAAGTGAATGTGAGTAAAGTGCAGCAACAAGTGCAGCAAGAGAACTAGAAGCTTAGTGATGTCTAAGCTGCATAATGCCTGCCATAGATGCAAGGCACATAAGTTCCATATGCATAACTGTGGCAAGCAGGCTAGAAATATTCAGACAATTGGCAACTTAGAATTAAGGCACAAAAAAAATCTGAACCATAAGGTGAACTGAGCAGAAGTGAGGTGTAACTGGATACTCTGTCCTGTTTTTCTAACTAATGACAACAGTAAGTATTTCAGTAAAAATGAGTTCATTGTTTGCTAAGTAGCTAAGCATTGCCAAGGAGCAATGAACTGGAAAGAATGTAAGTAGACACCATGAATTAAACCAAATACTAAGAAGTCCATAAGAAGCTGTCTGTCTAAGTTGATACAGTGCACCAAGTGATGTCAGGCACCAAGGTGAAATGCCAAGCTTTCTGTCATGGAGAAATGCCATTATTCTAAGTTGTAAGCACTGCTGCCAGTTAGTTGTATCATTTGCTGATAGACTGATGCCATCTGTCAACTGTCAGCTGCTACTAGTGCTATCACTGATTGAATTTGTTGCTTGCCATATGTGGCCATTAGATATGGCCTGAAAGAAATAAATCACATGTAGCAAGCACTTCAGGGCATACCAGAGATTTCTGGAGAAACATCAATTAGAAATAGGTCAGATAATTTTTAACAAGTATTTCTCTAGAAAATTCCAAAAAAAATTGCCTTATTAGGAAATTTTTATAAAAGTTTCTAGAGAAATACTCATTAAAAATTACATGACTTGTTTTTAATGAATGTTTCTTCAGAAATCTCTGGCATGCCCTGAAGTAAAGGTGTCTGGAGCTGGTGCTGAGCCTAGCCTGTATAAGGTCCTACACTGGCTAAAAAACTGCCCCAATGTTTGGCCTTTTTGGAAAGATTCACATGGTGTGCAACAATTATATAAGTGAAAAATCATAGAAATTCATGTGACATACAACTGCATCCTGGCTTTATAATGATGTATAGATCATGTGATTTGGACAAGAACTTGCTTATTAATAAATCAAACAAAATATTCAATCATTGGGGCAGTTTTTTGACTCACTTTAATTTTCATATTTTCTCAATACTTTTCAGCAGTAGAAGATGGAAACACCTTGTGAGAAGTATAAACAATGTCATGTGACCTTGTTTGTGCTAATTTGACATGTTCAACTTCAATCAATCATCTTCTTGACACTCTACCACCATCATGCAACCTGTTTCTGCTGCCAATCACTCTTCTATTGCTTTTCTCCTCAATGAGAGGTATTCTCAGCATCAAATCCAAGCAAAAACTAGCCTGGAAAAGGGCATTGTGGGGAGGATCAGCAAAGAACTAGAGAGCAACAAAGAGAATCATCCTAGAGGTCATCCTTCCAAACTTACAGCACATGACAAACAGTCTATTATTCATCAAATTACTACTGAGAAGCTGGATAATGCTGTTCAAGCTACACAGTTCATTAATTCTGTCATCTCTAGTCCTGTCAATCCTCAAACAGTCAGCAATGCATTAAAAGAGGCAGGTTTTTGCTCAGCAACAAAGAAGAAAGTTCTCATGCTCAAGGCTGCTGATTGTGCAAACCAGCTCAAGTTCTCTCAGTATCATGAAAACTGGACAGTAGAGGATTGGAAAAGGGTTTTGTGGAGTGATGAGACAAGGATCAATTGAATTGGATCAGATGGGAAGGTATATGTGTAGAAAATTTCAAGAGAACTACTATCTGACCGCATCACTACATCAACTGTCAAGCATGAAGGAGGAAACAATTTAATGGTATGGGGCTGCATGGGTTGAAATAGAGTAGAAAAGCTCATAGAAGTTTAGAGAAAGATGGATGCTGCACAGTATTGTGAAATTTTAGATGAGAGAGTGGTGGAAAGCTTTGAGAAGTTGGAAATGGAAAAGGAAGGAAAATATTTTCAGCAGGACAACAACCCAAAACACACCTCCAAACAGGCAACAACCTGGTTTTCTAATAACAACATCATTGTGATATCCTGGCTTGCCCAATTCCCTGACCTCAATCTTATTGAACACCTCTGGATTTACATCAAGTGCAAACTTTTGGAGTATGAGGTACCCTCTAAAGGAGTGCATGAATTGTGGGAGAGAGCGGTTAAGGAGTGAAATGAAATACCATCAGAGGTATGTCAAAGCCTCATAGAGAGCATGCTTAGAAGGATCAAAGCAGTTATAAAGGCAAATGGAGGCCATACCAAGTACTAGATATGAAAATTAGAGTAAATTAGAGTGGGTCAAAAAACTGCCCCAATTAATTGAATATTTCATTTGATTTATTAATCAGTGAGTTCTTGTTCAAATCACATGATTTATATGTCATTATAAAGCCAAGATGTAGTTGTATGTCATGTGATTTTCTACGATTTTTCGCTTATGTAATTGTTGCACACCATGTGAATCTTTCCAAAAGAGCCAAACATTGAGGCAGTTTTTTGAGCCAGTGTAGGAAAAGCCAGAACCATGAGATGATTCTAATTGCCCAGAATTCCTTTGGAACAAATTCTATCTCATGGCAACTTATCTTCATACAAAGACTCCCACCAAGTCACTCAATGGAAAAACTCCATATAAATTGTGTGAAATCGGTTACAAGGCCTTTGTCCTCATTCCCACTCATAATCCTAAAATATGCCCATGGTCAATAGAATGTGTTTTGATTGGCTATGGCTAGCAATTGAAGACTTACAGATGCTGGAACAAAAGAAATAATAAGGTGTATCAATCTTTTCATGTCAAGTTTATTGAACGTCATGAGCAGCAATCAATAATCAATAAACTCTCAACTGAGAAACTTTATGATGAGGTCTCATCACTACATCACTTAGATGAATTGGCATTCCTGACACTCAATGACAGAAGTATCAACATTGAAATACCTGCACCTACACTGAAGACAGGATCAATTAAAAATTAGGACAACCACACATCTATTATACTCAAAATGATGACACTCAACTCTGAAGATCTATCTGAGCATACATTCCTACTGAAAAAGCTGCCTCCAATGAGAATAAACCACCTACTTGACTAGAAAGAATATTGGAAGAGGTAAGGAAAGGTGAGAAAAGAGTCAAGGAGAGGAGAGCAGAAGGCAAAACAACTCCCACCAAGATTGAGAAATGATGTGATGAACCAATGAACACATCTGCACCCATGGTAACTGACTCTGAAATAGACCACAATCAAATACCAGCTGCAATATTTAGGCTTGGCAACATGTACTACGTACTACGATCCTGAGAAGGAGCTATGGACCTGGAAAGAGGCACATGAGAAGGAGCAATGAACCTGGAAAGAGGCACAAATGAGTTCTGATGCAATCAAGTAATGCACAGCATATGAGGAAAAAATAAAGTCACTATGCAAAATGGTGGTCTATCAACTCATATCCAAATTCTAGGTACCTCAAGAACAAAAGGTATGAAAAGGTTGCTCTATATTCAAAATAAAATAGGATGAAAATGAAAAACCAACCCACTATAAAGTATGTTTAATATTCAAAGGATATAAACAGTTATACAGCAAAGATTACAGCAAAACCACTTCACTTACTGTCCGCATAGAGTCATGGCATATTTTTCTTAATATAACTGCCACCAAGGTTGAGATTCAATGCAAATAGACATCAAAACTACCTTTCTATACAGAATTCTGCCAGAAGATAAAATTCAATACATAGAACAATCCAAAGAATTTGAGAAACAGGAAAAGGAAAAGGAAGGATGGATATGCAAACTGGTGAGAGGACTGTATAAGATGAAACAGATGAGGAAAATCTGAAATCAAACATTGAATGAGAAGATGATGTTGTGGAGTTTTCATGTCTTGCTTAGAAGTTATGCATATATTATAGGAAGTCTAACCCTGGCACCATCATTATTGCAGTACATGTGGACAACTTTCTGTTAATTGCTAACTTTAAAGAGGAAAATGAGTGATTCAAAACTCAGATGCATCAAACCTGGTCAATTTCAGATCTTGTAATGCCCAGATACATTGTCAGAGTATTTGTTGAGTGGGACAGGAACAACAAATTTGTATCCTTATTGCAGATTGCATTTATTGACCAGGTAATACAACAATTTGGCCAACAGGAAGCATACTCCTTATCACTGCCCATGGATCTAGGCATTAAACTTTGATGTCCAAAATCAGACACACAGTCCTGAGAAGAAAAGGATGACATTGCCAAACTCTCCTACAGATCACTAGTAGCATGCTTACTATACATTGCCATTGCCACAAGGCCAGATATTGCATTCACAGTCCAACAACTGTTTCAATTCCTTGATAATCATGACTGTTTACATTAGAACATGGCAATCAGGCTACTTTGCTACCTCAAGAGTTTAAAAAACCTCAAATTATGCCTGGAAGGACCCTTTATCACACTTAGAAGCTTCACTGATGCAGACTGAGCCAGCTGCTCTGACACTAGAAGAAGCACCAGAAGATATGCCTGGTCATTAGGATCTGGAGCAGTCTTGTGGTCCATATGCAAACAGAAAACGGTTATGATTTTGTTTTGCAAAGCAGAATACATGGCAGTGTATGAATCAATGCAAGAATATATTTGGCTATGTGCACCAATGAAAACCATCAGATGAAACTTCACAATGAATCTGACAACTCTATTCTGTGATAACAAAGCTGCCATTGTTCTATCTGAAGACCCAACTGCACATGCAAGGGTCAAACATTTCAATATCAAGTACCACTTTATTTGAGAACAAGCACAGAATGATGAAATTATCATCAAATATATTAATATGAAAGACAACATGGCCGATGTTTTCACAAAGGTACTTCACAAACCTCTGTTTACTTGACTATGTCTGATGCTCAGGATGCAACAATTACCTAAGCAAAAAATTGTAAAAAATCACATGACATACAATTGGTATAGATCATATAATTTGACAAGAACTTGCTGATTATTAAATCAAACAAAATATTCAATCATTGAGGCAATTTACTTTAATTTTTATATCTAGTATTCTCAGGTTGGTAAGGAATGATAGGATGCAAAAAGATGCTAGGCTGTTGCTAACAAAGAAGAGATACTGGCTGTTGGATGAGATAAATGAAGCTGTATAAGCAGTTGACCCATAAAGTTCTAACTTGGGCTGACTGTAGTGTGATTTCCAGTTGTTATGTAAGTGTGATTGATCCAAAGCAGTTATAGCATTGCTGTTTTTGGTTGTTGCTAAAGCACTGGCAAAAGAAGTAGCAATCAACAGTAGTATATGAGGTATCAACTGTTAAGATAACAGAGTCAAAGGTGTAGTCAATGAGAATGAAGGGCTTAGCATCTTTCAAGGCTTTGACAAGGTCATGTTAGGAGTTGACTTGGTCAGGACCAAACTCAAAGAGTTTGTATAATGAAGTTATGGTATTGTAGGAGCTTATAGTTCACACTTCACAGAATTAGACCAGATCAGTTTATTGACTATGCAGTATAAACTAAGAATAAGCTGCTTATTAAGCAGCATATATGTAAATATTTATAGTGAAGATAAATTAAATTTTATTATAATAAATATAATATAATTTCATCTAAGTCTATTAACTAAGAACTATTGTAATCCGTATAGTTGTGAATTTACACAAACAACAGAACAAGACCACATTATTTATTGTGACAAATTGTAGACCAACACAGCAGCAAGACAAGTACAAATAGGAAGAGACAATTATAAGTAAGAGTAAGAGCAAGGAGAAGAAGAATGCAGTAGTACTTCTGACCCTGGCTTATATCTGATTGAGTTGAGGCTATGTCACATCTGACATAGCCTCCATAAGTAGTAATTGTGTTTTATGAGATTACACCCCTTCTCTCTCAAAAATTTCAAGGAAATGAAAAAGAATTGTATGTCAGTAAGTAAGTGAAAGAAAACTGCTCATATACATGTGTTAAAAATCCAGTGGAAAAAGCTACTGGTGGCAGAAACATGGCAAAAAAGAACTGGACATTAGTCCATATTACTTCCTGCCAACCACATATCAAGGGCTGCATTATTCTTGAGTTCTTGTTTCAATAACCATTCATTGTGTTCTGAGCCAAATCCTACATATTGAACCAAGTATTGCATTCTGCAGCCATGCTGCCTTAAAGCTACAATTTTTTCCACAAAAAACTTATTTCAATTAGTATCTGAAGCAAAAACCAGTGTTAGTTCTGGGGTTTCCTGAGAAGGGAATAGGTCTGCATTGTTTTCAGTGAAATGCAATAGCTTTGAGGATTTTCCAACCATATTCCAAAATGGCCTGGCCAATTGGACTTACATTAAACAGTGAGCAGACTTATACAATTTTTAGTAGTTTTAGAGTTGCCATAGCCAATAGGCCATAATACTATTGATCACCATCATCCATGTGCTGCTGGTTGCTATTGACAAGTCACTGTTAGTTGTAACCATGAGGAAAGGTGCTAACTAGTAGCATTAAAATACAGTAGTGCATAATATAAAAGATAGCTACTTAACATGTAAATAGCAACAAATCATAATTCATTGAGCACTCAGTTACTCTCAGCATTCAAATCACACTAGCTTGACCTAACTTCATTACTAAGTTGGATGCTAGCATTATTTATATCATCTTTGTTATTTATGGCATCTATGGGCACATCTCATTGCACTATTCTTTCTCTTCACAATATCTTTGTCCAAACTACAGTGCTTACAGTTTGCTAAGTAGCATCCAAAACACTATTATCTAGCAGATCATTTTATCATATTTGCTTGAGCACACTGGAACTCTGTCAGAACTTCTCACACACTATGCACACTAGGCACTGGAAATGACATTATACTATGTAATGTCCAGTACATCCAACCACAGTTAGCATCATCATCATAAGCACTAACTCTAGTGCTAAATATTGTACTATTTTCTGATAGGTTGAAATGTCAGGCTTTAGTATATCCTGTCTTGTTGTCATTAATTCTTTATACTTCTGATTGAGGTGCCTCAACAAATAGCAGTGCCTAATGCTAACCCCTTTTGGAATTGATCAGGATTTAGTCAGAATCACCTCCCCATTATTGCACTAGCACCATGAGTTTTTAGTCTTTTGAGTCCTCTAAGTTAATAAGTATTGGATAGTGAGTGCTGGTGAATGGTGTTTGAGACTGCTAAGTGAAGCCTGTATTGAGGAGCTAAAAGCCAGAGATGTCATGAGTCCGAGAAGGTCACTTGAGTCTTCAGATTAATGAGTGTAGGTAGGCCTGTAATATCCCTTGATGTGCTTAGTCCAAATAGAAGCCTATCAGCATCTCAATTTAGCATCTGACATTGATTAGCAAGTTGGACAGATAGCAGGTATGATAGACTGATAGTTTAACATCTCAATCTGCTGCCTGGCACTGCTTAGGGAGTTGGATGGACAGCAGAATTGTGGAGCCATTGAAGCCACCTTGTAAAATTTTCCAGTTCATTGCCTTTTGGCATTGTAAGTTACTTAGCAATGGTGAACTTATTATAGTATAAAAATACTTACCAACTTGTAAAAATAAAAAGGAGAACAGAGCTTCTTGCTCCCAGTCTACTTCAGTCTACCTCACTGTCCAGATTTCATTCTTGGTCAGCAATGATTGATTAGTCAGCAGTTGTTGCTAAGAAGTTAGTTGGTGATTAGTTGCTAAATGGCAGAACATCTTGTCAGCTTGCCACAGTTCTCTTAATTTATAAAATCTTCATGCTGATAGGCTTCTGCTTAGACTGAACACATCAAGGAACATTACAAGCCTACCAACACTTATTAATCTGGAGACTTAAGCTACCTTCTGGAGCTCAGAATATCTCTGGCTATTGCTTTCTAATACAGCTTTCACTTAGCAGTCTTAACTACTATTAGTCATTCATTAACTTCAAGAACTCAGATCTTATGAAGAGATAACACTAGCACAACTACAGAAAAGTAACCTTGACCAAACTCTAATCAGTTCTAGAAGAGGATAGCATTAGGCACTGCCATCTGTTGAGGCACTACTATCAGAAATATAGGAATTAATATTGATGGGACAAGATATACTAAAACCTGATACTTTGACCTATTAGAAAGTGGGACAATGTTTAGCACCAGAGTTAATGCTATGGATTACAACATTTGTCAAGGGTTTTTCTGACCATATTTTGAAGTATTCTGGCCAATCAGACTTGTATTAAAAAGTAAGCAGACTCATATAATTTTAAGTAGTTTTAGAGTTGCTGTGGCCAATAAGCTATAATGTTGTTAGTTGCTGTTGATAAATCACTATTAGCTGTAGCTATGAAGAGAGATGCTAATTTGTAGTACTGCAGATGGACTTATTTTCAAAATACAGTAATGTATAGTATAAAAAATAGCTACTGAACATGTAAATAGCAATAAATTGTAATCATATTGAAACTCAGTTATCCTCACTGTTCAAATCTTACTAGCTTGACTTAACTTCATTAAATAGTTAGGTGCCAGCATTGTTTATATTGTTTTTGTTGTCTATAGTGCCAATGTTGGGCATATTTGTACTGCACTATTCTATCTTTTTGTCATATCTTTGTTAAGACTATGGTGATTACAGTTTGCCAGGTAGCATCAGAAGTGCTATTAATTAGCACTTAGCCACATTTTATTATTTTGAGCACACCAAGACTCTGTCAGAACTCCTCACACTTTATATACACCAGATGCTGGAGACAGTGTTTTACTACATAGCATTCAGCATTCCCAACCACAGTTGACATCATTAGCATCTTGCACTTATGGTAGGCATTACACAGCTTAGAGTCATTAAGCTTACAGAGTTCTTGCCATCTGTCTTGCCACACACATTTTATCTTTCTCTTTCCCAGCACACTTTGTTGTTAGTGCTTTTCTCTTGCTGACTCTAACCTTACTGCTTCTTATTTATTGACTGACACATTTTCTGAGCCTTGTCTGATACTCCCTCCCATATACTTTAGCATGTCCAATACAGACTTCCAGGTCAGTAGCAGTTTACCATATCTGCTATTAACCTAATTTTAGGCATCATCAGTGGTTAGAATGCAATTTGATTAGGTATTCATTTTGTTTATATATATCATCAAAAAATGCACATTCTGCATTAATGAGTTTAACATTGTGACAAGGATGACCAATAGGTAAAATGGAAGAGGAGTGATCATCAAGAGAAGATATTGGAGACAGATCAGAATGAGTATTAATTGGGTCTTGAAAAGGAGCAGGATCTTGAAATTCAGAGAAAGATTTACTACTGAGACAGCCATGAGCATTCTCATTGAAGACAACATTGCAAGAGAAAAAATATCAACCATTTAGATCATAAACATGCTATCCTAATTGATCTTCCTCATATCTGACAAAAATGGCTTCAAAGCAACAAGTATCATCTTTTTTGCATGTTTCTAAAGGATGCAGCACAAAGTACTGACAACTTTATATATGTAGATGTAAGAGGTCAGAACCTTCAACAATTTCACACAAAGTGGTGAGAGCTGGAAGAGTGGAACTTGGGAGGCAATTACAAAGATATTGGGCAGTAAGAGATAGTGTTGTGTAAAAACAACATCAATAGACTAGATTTAGCCATTAGAGCTTGAGTGGTGTCTTTGATAGTCTGAATTTATCTTTCAGCCTTTCCATTCTGCTGATGTGAGTAAGGTGCCATGAACTGAAGAATAATACCTGTGGAATCAAGATGATCATGAAGATTGCTAGCCACAAATTTCTTTGTGCCATAACATCTGATAACCTTAACTTTATTACTTAATTTGAGTTTGAGATAAGCTTGGACAGTTTTAAAATGTTGAGTAGCTTGGGATTGAGCAAAAAGGAGGACAGTATTACTAAAATTTGAGAAGTTATCTAGAATACAATAAAAGTGATTGATATGACTGTTCACAAATTGTGTAAGAAATAGACTATACAAGTCCATGTGAAGGAGATTACAGACTTTATTTGCATGACATTGGTGATGATCAAAAGGTTGTGCTAGTTGCTTGCTGACAATACAAAGAATGCAATGATCATCAGAAAAAGAGCCGACATAGTCAACCTCAGAAGCAAAGTCTTTAATAAGGATCATCCAAGTAGCATCACATGATGGATGTCCTAAACAACAATGCTATGAATTGGGTGTGACAGGAACTCAAGAAAATGACCCAAGTATATCAACAACAGCCAGAAAAGATACTGCAAGATGTGAATTTGGAAGAACAAAATTAGTCTGAAAGAATGAGAGTAACATGTCAACCATTAATATGAGTATGGAATCAGCATTCTCCTTGAGCAAGAGTGGTAAAAGTACCAGAATTAGCTGTTTTGACTAGAACTGTCAGATTTGTATAAGTTCAGAAGAACTTGCAATCCCAAATTATGTGATTCATACATCCAGAATCAAGAATGAAATTGAAATGAATAGACACTGAGGCAAAAACAACAGGATCTGTAGAGCTCATGAAAGATAGAAAAGAAGCTGAATCCTCAATCTCAATAGGTGGAGAATATAAGTGGAAAGTGGTGTCATTCTTGTTGTCTTTGACTATAGTAGATAATACAGAAGTATTGATGGTATTATCTACAAGAAGCAGGAGAATAGGAACACTTTTAGTGACAATTTTAGTCATAGCTACATTCATATAAGGATAGCTTCTGCAAAAAAGCTAACAGATCACAAGCTGTTTGAGTAGGGAAATTGTGAGGGCCACCTTGTATGAGAAGAAGAGAATTAAAGATCTCAGTCAACAGTTTGCCTGATAGAATGTAAGAAACAATGTTGTTGCTGTCTGATAAGGAGGATAAGAATGTGGAGTGACAACTTTGCACATTGGATTAAAAGGAGCACCTGGAGGAGGAAAGAGGCATATGTGTCTGTTCAGACCTATTTAGTCTATAAGTGCTGATGCTGGACCAAACCAATTTCTCCAATTCACAGAGGAGCTAATTTTGAGAATGGTCCTCCCTTAAAAATTGAGATGAGATTCAGAAAAAGCAGGAGAGAGAGTGAAAAGAACTGAATGAGGTGGATAATAATAAGAGTAATAAAAATAAGAAAAAGTGGTGGAATAAATATAAGAGTGCAGTTCTGTTGAATGAAAATAATGATGTGCCAGAGCAAAACTGTACAATAGAAATTAGGAAACATTATGGAAAAGAGAATATTGGATGTTGAGATGAAAAAAACTAGGTTGAGGAACAGGAGAAGGAATAGGAGATGGCATATGAAAAAGAGATGAGACTGATGGTGAAAGGCATGTAGAATGTAGTCCTCACTTAAGAAAAAGAAACTAACACAGCCAGACAATAAAACTCTGCTATATTTCTAGTGGTAAGCAATGTATGTACATAGAGAGAGAAAAATACAAAGAGCAAGATGATAAGCATTCAGATCTAAAAAGCCCCCCCTCCAAATGCCAAATAATGGATATAAAGTGTAAACAGAAGTAAAGTAAGTTAAACTTGTATAAATAATTAGATGATCATAATTATAAAGATTACATCTCTTCCTATTCAAAACAAAATAAATTGGTGCGACAAGAAAATAAAAAGGTATGGGCAAAATATTAGTATAAAAAACAAACTGCTCACATGTGTGCATTAAAAACCTCTTGAAAAAAGCTACCAGTGGCAGAAACATGGCAAAAAAGAATTTACATCAATTAGATTTCTTGTTTTTTCCTGCCAACTACATGTCGAGAACTTGATTATTTGAGAGTTCTTGCCTGGATTTCTATTCATTGTATTTGAATCTATATTCTGAGAAATGGACAAGATACTGCCACTCTCTGCCATGTTTTTGTGCATCAACAATTTTTTCTACATAATGTTCTTTAAGTTCTGTGTCCAGTATAAATATTGGACCTGGTTTTTTGAATTCATAAGATAGGAACAATCAAGCATTATTTTTATTAAAGAACAAAAATTTTGAGATGTGATATTGCCTGTAGGCCTCTGGGACATTCAGGCAGAATACAGTAATATTTGAGGAGTCTGCATGTACGTCTGTGACCACAAATGGGTTGTCATATCAAGGCATTAATTTTGCAGCTCATTTGTGACCACATCTCTTGAACAACTGCCATGTATCTTTAATATACACAAGCATTTTGTTGCCAACTTAAAATTTGCAGTCATCAGAGCAAGATTTATTTGACTGCACTGCTTGTTGTATTTTTGCTTATAATATATTGTCTTGTGCTGTCGCTATGTCTCTTGCCAACCTTTCAATAACCTTTCTTGCCACTTTCTCCTCTGTGAGTAACTTTCTTATAGTAGGCAGCAATGGTGGTATTATTCATGAACTCCTGCCTATTTGCAACTGAAACAGTGAGAAATCTGTAGATTTGTTCATAGTATTTATAATATTGAAGTAAATATAACACAAAGCCCAAACCCACCTCTTCTGACTATGATCAACATGAAAATGTAAAGCCTGGATCACAGTTTTATTTGAGCGCTTACTTGAACCATTAGTCTGAGGGTGGTAAGCCATTGACATGTTCACTCTTATCCCAATCAATTTTGTTAAATGTTTCCAGAAGAAAGACACAAAAAGACGGTTGTGGTCATATATAATATCAGATAACAATCTATTTTTACAACGTTCAAAGAATAATTTGGCTAATTGTAGAGCTGTGAGGTCGGTGCATGTCAGGACAATACAAATATCTGAGTGTAGACAGTTTGTTATAGTTAGTATGCAATTATATCCTTAATCCTCTGGTAATGGCTTCACAAAATCTATTGCTACTGATTTTCCTTTCTCATCTAATACAAGCAAAGAATGTAATGGCCCCATCAGTTTGGTCATTGGAGATTTATACTGTTGGCATTCTGGACATGCAGGTATGTAACTAAATTCAAAATCACACCTCATTCAAAGCCAATAATATGCCCAGTACAAAGCCTCATATCTTGAACTCAAAATAACTTAGGGCATTGTAAGCCCATCAAAAAATCTTTTTGCAAATGTCTCCCACATGTGGGACAAGAAGTTAAGAACTGTAAAACTACAATTCATCATGATTTACAAAGAATGTCATTTCTTTTGCCACCAACTTAAGTTTCTGACATCATAGATTTATTTTATACCTATCTTTCAATTGTTTTATAAATGTTTCATTTATTTCAATTGATAAATAGAGTAACATTGCACATACAAAGATACTGGTTTCTCCAATGTATGCCAATGCAAATGCTATTTGAAATGACAAAGTTGTGCTAACAGAGAGTATTGCCCCAATGCAGTCCAGAATAAAGTTGTTGTTATTTATTGTATCTAACAAGGTTTGTGCTATGCCTACAGCTTGTTCAGAGTCAGGAAAGTCATTTGGAAGCTGTGACAAGGTGTCTACTACTGAATCATCTTCTTGTACATAAATCATCTTACAATCAAATTGTGACAAAATTTTCCATTCAATGTGCTTGTTATCTTGACAAATTACATTGATGTTAAAAATTTAACAATGTCTTATGATCAGTGAATATCACAAATTTTGTACTAAAAAGATTGGCTAACTACTTTTTTAATGCATGAATGATTGCCAGAAGTTCCTTCTCATAAACAAGATAGTTAAGCTTTGTGCCTTTGAAAGTTTGACTTTCAAAAGCAACAGGTTGTGCCATTTTCCATAATTCTCCAAATAACAATATCCTACTTGAACAAAAATCACTAGCATCAGTAGTCATAAATATAGTCTTTGATGTATCTTTATAATTAATCATGGTAAGACAATCACATTCAATGACCAATGCTTTCACAGCATCAAAGGCAACCTGGTGCTTCCTTGTCTATGTTAGAAATTTGAGATCATATTTATAAGTAGCCAATGTGTGCAATATCTCTATATATTTTGCTAATCCTGGCAAAAATACCATGATGTATCTCATCAATCCTAAAAAAAAACCTGACTTCTTTCACTAACTTGGGCATTGGCCATGCCAAAATATGATTGACTTTTTTACAGTCAGCTTCTATTCTGTCTGCTAAAATACGATAACTTAAAAAGTCAATGCTCATTTAATATAAGTGCAACTTCTTCATATTCACAAACATCTGAGCAGCTCTTAGTACCTTCAATATTTTTCATACATTCTCATGATATTTCTCCACTGTTTCTGACTATATTACAATGTCATCAAGGTAGATGTGACAAATGACACCAATGTACTTTTGTAGTGCTTCTGTCACTCTTCATTGCTGAATAGCCAGCACATTGCATAAACCCATGGGCATTACTAACCATTTATACAGTCCATATGGAGTAGACACTATGGTCAGATGAACATGGTCAGAATGCATTGGAGTTTGGAAGAATACATTTATCAAATCCAAGACTGCAAAAATCTTTCCCTTTGCACAATTGTGTAATATATCTTCAATCTGTGAAATTGAATAATTATTAGGAACTGTTGCTGCATTTAAATCTTGGTAATCATTTATCCATCTTAGCAGTGCTATAGGATCTGCTTTGGAAGTCAAAAATGCTGGAGAAGCAAAAGAGGAACAGGAAGAATGAATATGGCTGGCTTATAAATGATCATTGATTAGTATCTTTTATGCCTCCTTATATTTCTGAGAACACTGATAAGACCATGTTTTTATACAATGGTCTGTACTTTTCAGATAAAACTCTGCCAGGACATCTTGTGGTAAGTCTCAAGTATTCACAACTGGCTCAAAAACATCTTTAAACCTTTTCTTCATTTCTAAGTCAAATGCTGACAATGTTTCTTGTATTGCCAGCTGTTCAATCTGTTTACATACCACAGCTACCATATTTACTTTGGCTATGCTTTTAAAAAGACCTAGACATTTTATTCATTCTAGTCTCATGGCACAGATAAACTTTAACTCCTTCATGAACTCTTTCTGTTATTATAATATATCCTCAAATTTCTTGTGCATAGGCACAAAAACCTGTGAGGGTGCCTTCTTTCCAACCTCTAGATTTAAGAGGTCATAATTACATGATTTGTTTATAGCTGTTCAATCATCTACATCAATCACAATTTTATTTATTTTTAAAAAGGACAAGCCAAATATTACAGGGAAATATAAATTTGATGCAATGACAGCATGTACAGTACAAGAAGTCTACCTTTGATCTATAGATGTAACTGAGAACTTGCAGTATTCAGACAATGTAGTAGTCACTCTTGTCTTTGAATTTGAAATAGCCACATCTACCATGAGAGGTTCCTTTAAATGACAGCAATGTATGCCCAAATGGTCTACTAAACTTGTGTTAATCAAAATAATGTGAGAACTATCATCTAATAAAATAGACACTTTCAGTGAAAAATCAACATTTGGGCCTGCAATTATGCTTGTCCATACTAAATGTGAAACAGCAATAGGAATGTCACTCACATCCAAATTGGTGTCAGAATTAACAAAATCAATATGTGCTATTGTTACAGGTGATTGTGGCAGAATGGTGGCAACAGTTATAAATAAAGAAGCAGCAATAATAGATGTGATAGCAGCAACAGGTCTAGATGCTTGAGCTTCTGAGACTTTTACTACATCGACTAATGTCTGAGTCAATGGCTAGTACTTAGCTAGATCAGGAAACAGCTTCATGCAATTACTTGCTTGATATGATACAAACAGACAATGGCAATAAAAGCAACTACTATTTTCATGTAAAAGACGTTTCTCTTTACTGGTCAATGAAGGAATCCTTCCTTTGAGACTGGAAAAGTTCCTCTAAGTTGTTGAAGCATTTGATCTATTTGCATTTGTAAGTAGCTTCTTAGCCTGACAGTATTTCTCATCTGCAATTTTCCTTGCTCTTTTCTCATTTGCTGATATGTTTCATTGATAAGGCGGATACTGTTCAACCAGATATAGAAGTCAGTGATTACATCCAAATTATGTTTGAAATAAATGACAAATAATGCTGAGTCCAATTTAGCTTCAATCTATGTTTGTAATTTGTCAAGTTCAAAATGTAAAGAAGTGCCTAGCAAAAGAGAATTTTGTTTTTAAATATACAATGCAAAATCCCAAAAGGTCTGTTTTCTGTGGTTGAAATTTGCCAAGAGAATTTGAATTCAAACTTTTGGCTCCTAATCATGCAGAAGGTACTTTGATCAGATTTCTTTCATAAAGTCTTCAAACAACAGTTTCACAATGTGATTATGTTGACCTGAAATCCAATCATGCATACAATGGTCTTTAATTCCCACCAATACACAACAGACATGGTCTTCTTCATCTATTTCCTTGATATCAAAAAAATTGCAGCTGGCAGTCTTATAATTTTTAGCAGTTTCAGGGCTCAGATTGCCCTCAGTCAAAATGAGCAGCTTGGTATAACAATCCTTTACTGTGGCCTGTTTAGGCCCAGTTTCTGTAGTGGTGTTCATGATTTGGCTAATAGGAGATGGTGATGAAGAGTTGTTTGAAGAAAGTATGTGTTTATATCATGTACAATTTTGCAACAGAACAGAAATCAGAATGTTTCCAGTTGCTTCTAATCAGTAGTCAGTATCTTCAGTTTTACCTGTAGTAGACAGAATTGAAGTCAATGGCAATAATAACTCTGTTTGTTCTGCATTATACTTTGCATTGTCAAGAGAATGAAAGTTGAAAGTGTGTGAGACAGTTTGATCTATAACAAATGATGTGGCACCTCCAACCTGAGCAATGCACATAATATATGCATAAAAAAAACTACCGATAGTCTCAGAAGAATACTATCAAAACTCTTCATGCCAAGTTTAAGATAATGAATGAATTTTTTTTTAAAAGCTGCCATTCTAACGCTGCTAATTAATCATGCCAATAGCAAAAGGTTGTTATCATCAAAAAAGCATAGAACTTAGTCCTCACTTAAGAAAAAAAAACTGACACAGCCAAATGATAGAACCCGGCTATATTTTTAGCGATAAGCAATGTATGTACATAGAGAGAGAAAAACACAAAGAGCAAGATAATGAGTATCCAGATCTAAAAGGTCCCTCCCTCCGAATGCCAAATAATGGAAGTAAAGTAAGTTAAACTTGTATAAATAACTAGGTGGTTGTAATTGTAGGGATTACAGGGCAAGAAGAAAGAAAAACAAAAAGAGGACAAAAAAAATTGGAGAAGAAAAAGAAGGAGTAAAAGATTCTTGGTGCACTAGTGGCATTAGATCAGATGCATAATGAGATGTCTGAAAAGACAAAGGATTGTCTTGAAAAAAAGAACCATGAAAAGAAGATGAATTTAGTTTAGGTGTTTAGGTGCTAAATTAGAATGTGCCAAACAATGTAAAAAAGGTTTAGATGAGAAATATACAGGAGTGGGTTTGTATAAAGATTTAAGTAAAGGAATCTGAGAACCAGAAGATGGGAATGTATGTGTATATAATAGATTGAAAATAAACAAACTAGCTAGGAAGGAAGATATATGTGGACAATATAATGAAATACAAGAAGAACAAGTGCAAAGGATCAGAAATGAGAGTATCAGAAGAATTCAAAGGAAAAGAATGCAAATGAGGAGGTAAATCCTAAAAGAACTCTGAAGATTGAGTCAGAAGACCAGGAATATAGGACAAAGAGCCCAAATTGAATTGTGAAGGATGCAAGTTTGTAACTGGAAGAGATAGAAACAGGGAAAAGGACAAATTGATGGTTGTGCAAGGCACACCGATAAAATGAGATAAAAGAGGCACAAAAATATGGATAAGAGAAGGAAGAGTAGTTTCTGGCAACTCAGATGGTGCTAGCAACTCCAGAAGAGATGCTCATAACCTGCCAGACCAAAACTAAGAGCCTACATGACAGAGGAATGATACCTCAGTGACTGTCTGAATATAAGAAGCAACTGAGGTAGTAACTGCCACATTGGTGCATATCTAATTTATGTTACATGACCACGCAATATACTGAGAAACTATAAGACATGCAGTCTAACAAAAAGACTCTTGAGATGGGGCTTGGCAGCTTCAGTGCAGTCATGCCAATGGTATTGACACCAGGGTTTAATGGTTGTGAAGGGTAAATGATCATTGATGTAAGAACTATTTGAGCAAAGTGGGCTGAATGCAGCACAAGGAGCATACAGATCTTTGGGCAGATGTTTTTCTAATAGATAATTTTGTTAGTTTGAAAACTTGCATTCCTAGTGATTTAATCTGCCAATTGATGTTGTTCCTGTTGCGAGTACTAAGTAAGTGGTTGTGGCCACTGACCTCTGCAGCTTGTCGTGTGGAAATGTCTGAATCAAAGTTTTAGTGCATATCGATTGCTGAGGCGATCACTTTTTCTTTTTCTGTATTTTCTTGAAATGTAATTTCTCGAGGCAGCGGTGTAGCGATGGCTAAACAGTAGTATGTACTGAAGTGTAACTGAAAATAGATAATTGTTATCAGGAAGTGGTGGAAGGGTGTGCAAAAAACAAGGTGACTAAACGTATCAATTTCTAATACCAAAAATGAAAGAATTAGATTGACGAAACGATGTCTATACTGATCTTTTCTTACTGCTGTAATGGAAAATGCCCGTAAGGATAATTCCTTTTAGAAGCAAGTCCGTTTTTGATCTGCTGTGACTGATGAGATGAGCCTGTCATCGACTGACACTGTGAGATCTTACATCCATCTCAGAGTAGTGAAGCTTTCTGTACGTAGGACTGAGAAAACACTGTGAGGGCCAATCACTACTCTGTGAGATGTATGAAGCTGTGATCTGTGATGACTGAGCGACTCTGCGCTCACCTAGTAATGATGATAACTGTGAGAGTGCAAGACCGTTGCACTGAAAGAAAAAATTTCTTTGCTGATGAATATGCAAGACCGTTGCATGTAAAAGACTGAATCTGTACGACTTCGGGCCATACCGTTCCCGACTCAACATCCGCCAAAGCAATGGCATCAAGCCGAGAACGACCTTTAGTCATGGTGATCCGGGATGTAACCGTTTGCCACGCAGAGGCCTCCGAAAACGCTCCTTACCCTTGGAACGCGTTTACGCAAGGATCAAATCACGTGACCGGATCACTACCCATCGGCAAAGTCCGAACAGTGAGTGCGCCGTGAAATCCCGACGAGTTGCACACCAAAAAACTTAACCTCACCGTGGACGACGACGACGACGATGGTCTCTAGAGCCGTCCTCAGCCGCGTTCTCAGGTCTGCTGCTCGTAGCCAGGCGAGTATGATCTCACCATTGTTTCTCGCCGTCTAATACGTCTATAGCGTCCACTCCGGACATACGCGACAGCGCACAACGTTTCTGGACCTTTGACCCAGGTCTCGACGCTCTCTAATGGCCTCACAATAGCCACAGAGACCCAAGCTCATGCTCAAACCGCAACAGTCGGTGTCTGGATTGATGCTGGTTCACGAGCAGAGACCGACAAAACCAATGGAACTGCCCACTTCTTGGAACATATGGCCTTCAAGGGAACTAACCGTCGTTCACAACACTCTCTTGAGCTTGAGGTTGAGAACATTGGTGCTCATCTCAATGCATATACCTCCCGTGAACAGACTGTGTACTATGCCAAGAGCTTCCGCAAGGATGTTCCAGTTGCTGTCGACATCATCTCTGACATCCTCCAGAACTCTAAGCTCGACAGTTCTGCCATGGAACGCGAACGAGACGTCATTATAAGGGAACAGGAGGAGGTTGACAAGCAGCTTGAGGAAGTCGTGTTTGACCACCTTCATGCTGTTGCTTTCCAGGGTACGCTATGTCGTTGTACATTGCGAACTTCATAAAAACTAAATATTATTTGATAAACAGGTCAACCCCTTGGTCGTACCATTCTTGGTCCGACAGCGAATATATTGTCCATTAAGCGCGAAGATCTTGCTACGTACATTAAAACTAACTACACCGCTGATCGCATGGTCCTTGTCGGCACTGGTGGCGTTGAACACGCAGAACTCGTCAGACTCGCTGAAAAGCACTTTGCTTCACTTCCTGTGTCTTCCAATCCAATTCCTCTTGGACGTCTTTCCCACCCCAAGACCACCTTTGTTGGCTCCGAGGTTCGCATCCGCAACGATGAGCTCCCCACTGCCAATGTTGCTATTGCTGTCGAGGGTGTCGGCTGGAGCTCCCCTGACTACTTCCCCATGATGGTCATGCAGAGTATCTTTGGCAACTGGGACCGTGCTCTTGGTGCCTCTCCCCTCTTGTCTTCCCGTCTCTCTCATATCATCTCCTCCAACAACCTTGCCAATTCGTTCATGTCCTTTTCGACTTCGTACTCTGACACGGGTCTTTGGGGCATCTACCTCGTTTCCGAGAACCTTCGTAACCTCGATGATCTCATGCATTTTACGCTTCGCGAGTGGACGCGTATGAGCATAGCACCAACAGAGGTGGAGGTTGAGCGGGCCAAGAGCCAGCTCAAGGCTGGACTCCTCCTTAGTCTTGATGGCACGACTGCTATCGCAGAAGACATTGGAAGGCAGCTCGTGACAAGTGGAAGACGTTTGACCCCTCAACAAATTGAGAGTGCCGTCGATGCTGTGACGGTTGACGAAATCAAGCGCGTTGCACAAAAATACTTGTGGGATAAGGACGTGCGTTGTAAACCCTTTTTTCAATGGATCTTATTTTCTCATTGTGAAATAGTTCGCGTTGGCCGCAACTGGTAACATCGAGGGTCTGCTTGATTACAACCGTCTCCGGGCCGACATGTCCTCGATGATGTATTAGAAGGTGTGTTTACCTTGTCATTCATATTGACGCTGGATTGATTAATGCTCTCGTGTGCAGTAGACGGACAAAATACATTCATTATAATCATATCATCGCTTTCTCCCTTAGACTTGCAGACCACACAATTAAGGAGAATTAATGATGATGACTGTCAGATTTCCTGCTTAAGTGATTGCAATATGGCTTTAGTGCCTGACTACAAATAACGAGACGCTAACGTTACAGGGACGTAGAACCATCCACAGAGATATTTCCTGTTTCCCGATGATCTAACAGATTAAAAACTGATCTAGTACCACCTAAGGATCTGTGCATCGTAATGGGAAGAATTAATTATGGTGCGGTTCACTTAGTGACCACATGTTTGTGACAAATAATATCACGCCCTGAAAAATCGGTATTTTTCTTATCCATCTTGCCAAAATGCTCCTTTTGATGAGGGGAACAAAACCCCAAGACAGATTTTTATTATCTTCAAAACTGACGGAGTTATATTTTCTGTATTCCATGGATTTTGCGCCATCAATTACATAACTCGGATCACTGCCTAATATAGTATCAGTTTCCTAAATAGACCTATTTATGTATCAAAAGTTGCTGCAACAGTCTCCGTGACGCGTCGGTGTGACTTGTGCTTTGCAGAACTGAATTGCTTGACCTTCATTCCGGGAATGGAGAGGTGGCCTGTCTCGCTAACAGAGCTTGAGCACGGGCACGCTGAGCTGCAATTCGAAGGTATAGCTTTTTAGATGGCATATTGAGTGTAAAATTTCATTTCTACAAACACTCTGGTATGGAAGCCCGTAGTTAGCGACGGTTTCGAGCCTCTAACATGGCAAAAAAAAAAAAAAATTCGACCTCCGGCCGATTTTGCGCCTGTCCAAACATGCGGTCTCTAAGTGAACCGCACCATAATGGAAAGGAAAAGACAAGGCTCAGAACGTTTATTTGGACAGGATACATACGATGAAGTTCGGTTCCATCACGGTAACACGAAAGAGGGGAAACGCAGACTCCTCGTAACGTTGTTGATCGATATTATGTGAATTCTTTTGACTGCGAAATTGCGACAAGGATCGACAGCCAAAGGACTAGTACTACTATAGCTACAAATCCAAGATTGACCTACTAATATTTGTGATTTACCTGGGGATCCTGGGCGCAATCAAGGTACCCGGTGGTTTGTTTGGATACAATAAGTATATTTTAGCTTGACACATTCTCACTAACCTTCCATACAGAAAACCCGCCTTCCC
>QGOA01018124.1:0-11958 GCA_003313075.1 Termitomyces sp. MG16
CCAAACTACAGTCTCAAAGCACTACAATGGTCAGGCCATCAGTAAGTCAGGAACAGGGGCAATTGAAGAGTTTCCAGGCTCCCAAAACAGATCAGCAGTCACATCATCCATATCGTAGTCAAGGAGTTCATCCTTGGATGTGGGCTCATGAGAGGTGCCCAATGGCCCTGCCATAGGCAGAGAATTGTCATAGTCCCATAGCAGGAACAGTGTAATGGTGGGGTCAAAGGTTGACCCTGGAGTAGGTGGTTGGGGATCAGGAAGATCCCCATTGTCAGATGGGTACTGGCATGTCCAGATCTCTCAGGCATGAATGTCCTGCCTGATGAGGAGATACATCCCTTTAGTGAATGCATTGTCAAATACATGACAACTCTCCTGCTGCTGAAGCATCAGGCATTGGTGATTATCAATGGTGGCCTTGTGCCACCCATCCTACTGAGCAAGGGACTGAGGTGTCCTGTAATGATTGAGGCATTGCAGCCTCTTGTCATCAATGGTGGCCACCTTGTTGTAGAGTTGGTTGTCACCAAAGAAGATGTGGGCCAAGTAGGTGACCCCATACAGTGGCTTAAAAAACTGTCTCAATGTTTCATACTTTTTGAAAGATGACATTGGCATGAAGGATGGGAAGTATGTAAAATCCTGATTAAATCACATAAAATACTATGGCATTGTAGCTACAAAATGAAATAAAGTTTATGTAATCAAGATCAAAACTGATGGAGCAATAGCCATTTTAAAATATTCACTCATTGGGACAGTTTTTGGAGCATCTCTAATTTTTCAGGTTTATCCCTATTTTACTCAGAAATAAAGAGTAAGTTGCATGTGGGAATATAAACAAAGTCATGTGACCATGTTTAGATATATTTGGGAGTAGTTCAAGCTGGTTGAACCACATCTTGACCTTCAACCACTATCATGAAACCTATTCCTTCTGCACAACACTCTACTGTTGCTTCTCTTCTTGCTCAAGGGTATTCTCTGGTCAGATTGGAGCTCAAACTGGTCTAGGGAAGTCTACTACTGGGAGGATTGGTAGAGAGTTGGAGATGGACAAGGAAAACCATCCTGGAGGCCATCCTGCTAAGCTTACTCCATGTGATAAACAGGCTATTGTTTGACAAATCTCAACTGGGAGACTTGATACAGCTGTCCAGGCCACTAATTTTATCAACAACATCATTTCCAACCCTGTCTCTTCCAAGACTGTCTGGAATGTGTTGAAGGAGAAGGGGTATTGGTCTGCTACCAAGAGAAAAGTTCCTATGCTCAAGGCTAAACATTGACAACTACAGCTTAAATGGGCTCAGAAGCATCAGAACTGGACTATAGAGGACTGAAAAAGGGTGGTGTGGACAGATGAGACAAAGATTAACAGGATTGGGTCAGATGGGAAGCAGTATGTGTGGAAGCTACAAGGAGAAGACATTTCAGACTGAACAACTACACCTACTGTGAAGCATGGAGGAGGAAATAATCTCATGGTATGGGGCTGTATGAGTTGGAATGGGGTAGAAAAGCTTGTAGAGGTGGTAGGAATCATGAATGCAGAGCAGTACTGTGAAATTTTAGATGATGGAGCAAAGGAGAACTTTGGGAAGTTGGAGATAAAGGAGGGTGCCTACTTTTTTCAACAGGACAATGACTCCAAACACAACTCCAAGAGGGCTGACAAGTGGTTTGAGGACAACAACTTTAATGTCCTTTGGTGGCCAGCCCAATTCCCTGATCTCAACCCTATTGAACATCTCTGAGAGTACCTCAAAGAGCAACTTAGGCAGTATGAAACACCTCCTTATGGTGTGCATGAATTATGGGAGAGGGTTGCAAAGGAGTGGGATGAAATACCACCAGAGGCATGCCAAAGACTAATAGAAAGCATGCCTAGAAGGATTCAAGCAGTTATCAAGGCAAATGGAGGACATACAAAGTACTAGATACTAAAATTAGAGATGCTCAAAAACTGCCCCAATGAGTGAATATTTTAAAATAGCTATTGCTCCATCAGTTTTGAACTTGATTACATAAACTTTATTTCATTTTGTAGCTATGATGCCATAGTATTTTACGTGATTTAATCAAGATTTTACATACTTCCCATCCTTCATGCCAATGTCATCTTTCAAAAAGTATGAAACATTGGGACAGTTTTTTGAGCCACTGTAGATATATGCATGGTCAACTCAGCTGACCAGGATTTGATTGTAAAGAAGGACATGTAACACGTCAAAAGTGGTGAAGATGGAAGCTGATGCTTCTGGGATGTCCACAGCCTGAGCCTCAAAATTTGGATCCTCGGTGTGAAGAGGTATAAAGAATTGCCCCATAGCCGCCTTGTATTTGGTGATGGCCTCTTTATAGAGGCCTGGCCATGCAAACACATAAGCCAGGTGCTTGTGCACTGTGGTCTTGGATAGTCAGCTGGCACTGATAGCACATACAAGTGCAAATCCAAAGAGGCTGTGCTAATGAATGTGCATGGCATGGTCTATGGCCAGATTGGTCCACACATTGGGTGTCCCAGAACGTCCATAAAGAAGGGCATATGAGCCCAGGTAGTCCAAAGCAAATGGTTGCTTTGGATCAGAGGGAGTCAGGCCAATGAAGGCTAGCCTCCCACTTTTCTTGCAGCAGTAAATCTGCAAAGGAGCAATCATTTGTGGGACTTTCTCCCACTCCTCTGAACTCACAAAAGATACTGCAATGGTCTTGTATAGGACCTCATTGAGTAGTTGAGACATTACTCTGTCTCAGGCTATAGAGTGGCAATTCATAATCACCCATTTAAATTTGTTGAGCAAGAAATAGCCCAACTGATGCTGACAAATCAGCATAAACTGGTTGTTCACCAGTGAATGGAGCCTGCAGAGCTCTCAGGGGCTGCAGAGGAATCTGTGAGATGCAACTTGGTACACCTTACTGTTGTGGGACATATGCATGGCATTGCTCTCTTTGTCGGCCTCAAAGGCCCTGGCTGCATGGGCTTCTTGCCCAACAAAGATAGTGTTGGTCACTGGTGACCAGTAGAATTGGAGAGACAACCTCACACCAAAGAATGAGTTCTGGCACTCAATAGTGTGATCTTGGTAGATCACAACACTGAGTGCATCAGGAATGTGCCTGGTCTCATCTTTGAGGAGGGCAGCTCCTTGTTTGGCACTATCTTGCACCTGATGGTCCATCTTGGCCCATTGATTACTATTGCACCACTCATGCACCATATGTTGTGCTGCAGTCTTGTGTGGCACTGGGGATTCCATATGAGCCTCTTTAGGCTCCTCATACCAGTCATCATTGGAGGGTGGGGAAGGCAGCCTCTCTAGTGCAGAATTCTCTGAACATGAGTCTATCATCCACATGCACTGAGGGTATTGGGCTGTAGAGCCCTCTACTAATACTGTGGGTAAGAAGGGGATGTTAGCCTCTGGAGCCCCTTTCAGAGCATCCTCAAGAAAGTGCATGTTGACATATGCATGCCCTTCCAGATGCTTATTCCAACAATTCTTATGGGGTTGCAAGGCCTTAGCCTCAGTGGGGCATGTACTGATGCCCTGAGAACTCTGCTCCCCAGAGTGCATGGTAGATACCATGGATAATGGTCACAAAGATGCGACCTCAGATGTGCTACTAGCAAGGCATTGAATAAGCCAGGGAGCAGCAGGAACAGGGACATCTTCATAAGGGAGGATGTCCTGTCCTAAACTGGCCTCCCAGCTAGAAACGGCAACACTCAACTAAGTCAAGCAGGAAGGCATGTCCTCCACTCCTTGCTGACATGTCCTTTTGCTAGAGTTGGTGTCCCAACTTTGGGAGTGTAGTCTGCTACTTATGAGCAGCCAAGAGGGCATGGAGATCAGTTTTGCACTGAGCATGCATATGATCCATATTGTTCATCATCTGACTGATGAGGATGAGAGCTTCCACATTGTGGGGGAATGACAAATCTGCAGATATGTCATATCCATTGTCCTCCAAGCGCCAAGCATTGGAGGAGAGTAGCCAGGACTAAGTCCTGGTTGAGACTGGGCTTGACAGCCCATGCTTTTCCTTTGTCACATTGAGGACGCAACTCTTTTTCCAAGCTGGGCTTGGGTTGGTGCAGCATCTCTAGCTGCTGTAACAAGGAGAGCCTGGCCAGGCTCTCCATTGGTGTATTAGCTGGAGACTTGCTGCTTTGTTCTGTATTGAGAGCTTCTTTGCTTTCAGATGCCATTGTTGCTGGCATCAGAAATGATCTACATCTCTCTGGACTGTCAGCAGGCATTGTGGCTAACTGGGAGGTCCCTTTTCCTCCCTCAATGGGCACCTCATACAAGGCACTGTACTGGGGCATTGCACCTCAAGCTCCTATCCAAGCCAGGGAGTACAGTATCATTGCTAGCACACCAGCCATGCCAGGATAGTGTGCCAGAGCCATAAACTGGGGCAAAAAATGTGCCCCCATTAGCCCCCTTGCCAGTACAGGGGCAAGCTGCCCCCATCCTGACGTTGCTTGGGGGCTAAATAGCCTCCCATACTGGACTTGCTAAGATTGGCCCTCAGCATGATGTGGCACATAAGCACTCTGTGCTGTCTGACAAGGCAGAAAACTGCCCATGGGTGCATTCTGAAGCATAACGTTGCCCTGCATGAGTTGTTGTGGTGGATAGCCACTGATCACTGGCTGCTGCAGCAGTTAGCCCACTGCTGGTTGTTGCTGCTGCTGTGGGAAGCCCACAGTCTGTTGCAATTGTCTTCACTGGGGCACATTTTGAGTCAGTGGGGAAGCCATTTGCCATCTGCCCCCCCCCCTTCAGCTGATGGTAAGACTGATGATGAAAGCTCAAACTGCTGCTGCTGCTGCTCACTAGAGTCCATGGGCATGTTGTCCATAGTTGAGGAAAGAAAGGAAAAAGAGAAATTTTGAATTTTAGATGTATCTCAGCCATAGTTGCTGACCAACTCAGCCAAGCCGCAATTGGCACTGCCAATCAAATTAAGCACCGGTGCACTTACCTAACTGATGTGGGCACTTAACACCCTTCAACTCCAAATAGTGGTCAAGTGCCACTAGCTTAGAGCAATGGGAGTATGGCTCCCATGTTGTGTTCCTGAGGGACCAATGTACCTCAAACTCAAGCATATTCTGCTCAGTCCACCAGTTCCTGATGATACATTCAACAAACCATTTGTCATTGTCTTGTGCCTCAAAGTCATAGGGGCCTGGTGTTGCCCTGTTAAGGAATAACACATCGTTGGATGTGCTATATGGTTGCAACAGTGACACATGAAACTTTGGAACAATTCATTGTTCCTGTAATGCCTGAGGCAGCTCCAGCATGTAGTTGGAAGTACTTGGCTCTGCATTTAGCATGCAGTATGGGCCTACCCATTTTAGGCAGAGTTTACTTGCCTATTCCTTGGGCAGCCTCAGGTTATGCATTGACAGGTAGACCAATGCTTCCACTGATATAGATGGGTCCATTCACTTATGGTGATTGGTGTTTTTTGCCTGAAAAACTCACATCTCAATGATGGCATCATGCACTGCCACAATATTCTCCAGAGCCTGCCTGGCGAACTCAACTACTCCTTGGTGGGCCACCATGTCTGCATAAATTTCATGCAACATGGAGGGCATGTACCCTCCATTGAGCTCAAAGGGTGCATATCCTGTAGCTTCCAAAACACTTGCATTAATTGCAAACTCAGTGAGTGGACACCAGTCTACCCAGTCCTGTTGATCAGGGCAAACAACTGCTCTCAGAATTTGGCCTATACTGCAGTTGGCCCACTCCGTCTGCCCATCCATTTGAGAATGAAATGAAGTCAACATGAGGAGTCTAGCTCCCAACAGCTTGTGGAGTTCCTTCCACCATTGTAATGTGAATTTTGAGTCACAGTCGCTTATGATAGTAGTAGGCAGCCCATGCAGCCTAACAATCTCTCTAAGGTAGATCCATGACAGCTCCTTAGCTGTCAGTATTGTTCATACCAGTATGGAGTGCACCATGCTCATCATGCAGCATATCACCACCCAGAGGTAGTCAAATCCTCTTGACTTGGGAAAGGGACCTACAAAGTCCATTCCAATAGAATCCCAAGGCTTTACTAGCACTGGTAGCTGGTGCAGCTTCCCAGCAGAAGATCCAGGGGGCAGCTTTGCCCTCTGACATGCTGTGCATGATGCACAGAACTTGGTAACCTCCTGGGCCATGCATGGCCATCAATACCATCTACGGATGTATCCCAATGTCAATGTGGCACCAAAGTGCCCCACCAGTGCATGGGCCTAGTCCAGTACTTGTGTCACAATAGTTTGCATACAGGGAAGGCAGACCACTGCCACTCCTTGATGGTTCTCCATTGTGATCAATCTATCAGGCCCCTGCCTGAACTGAGGATGGTCATTGGGATTGGTGATTATCTCAGTGAAGAGGAAGTCATGTCCATACTCCCACATCACTTCTATATGGAAGTTGTTGTTGCCCAGGCTAGGTGGCTGGGACAAAGGCAATTTATCTTCTAGCATCTCAGCCAGAGTAAAGGGTTTATCAGGGCACTCAGATTCTCCAGGTGATGCTGGTTCCATGACTTCATGCTCCTTGAGCAGCTAGGCAGCTATATCCTGCTCCTCATGCTGCTCCCTGAGGCAAGTACTTTGCCTCTGTTCATCATTGTGCATTGCACATATGTCCAGAACATGTTCTCTGATCTCCTGGTACCAGTGGAGAAGTAGATCCTCTCCATCTGGGTCTATGCGGCAGTCTGCCTGCACATACTTGTGAGGCTCATGAGCCTCCCCAACTACATCACTCTCAAAGTAGCAAGACAAGCAGTCTGCTACTTTATTGAGTTCACCTTTAACATAGGTAATGTTGAACTGGTATCTCAACATGTAGTTGATCCAACATTGCTGACATGGTGACAAATTCACCTGAGTTTTGAAGAACTCAAGTGCATTGTAATCAGTAATGATATGGATGGGGTATCCCATCAGCTTATCCTCCCACTTGAGGAGGGCCTTGAGTATGGCTAGAGTCTCTAGCTTGTGCACAGCATAGTTTTGCTGGGTGGTTGTGAACTTTTTTGACATAAACCCTGCTGGACAGCAAGTCTGCCAGCTACTTTCCTGGCCATACATGGCACCAATGCCTATCTTAGACGCATTGCAAATAAGCCAAATATGCTCGTCCTGTCTAGAATCAATTGGTCAAATAACCAGAGTCTTTGTACAGATCCATTTGACCATTTTGAAGCACTGCTGGTACAGTGGCCTCCAATTGAACGGTGACCCATTCTGCATCATGGCCATGAGTGGCCCTATATAGGCAGTAACATCAGGCAAAAAGCTCAATATGTAGTTGACAAGGCCAATGAACCGTTGGATGTCATTGTAGTTTTGTGGCATGCACCACTTTCAAATGCAGTCAAGCTTGTCTTGATTGGGGTGTATACCCTGCTCATTGATGACATGCCCTAGACAGTCTATACTTTGAGTGTAAAGCTCACACTTTTTCCATTTTAAGTACAACTTGTACTTGCATAGTCATTCAAATACAACTCTGAGGTGCTGCTCATGCTCCTCCATGGAATCCAAATAGATGAATATGTCATCTAAGTAGATGTGCATAAAGTGTCTACTGAGTCCTCAAGTTTTTTTGCCTTTTGCTGTTGTTTATCTGGAGGATTTGTGCCTCAAACATCAGGAGCGAGTATTTGCTCATCTCTTGTCTTGGAGGCTTAATACTCCTCCTCACTTATCATCACCATGTTGTGGTCTGAGCTCAGTCCAGGCATAGCCTGTACTTCCTCATCCACATCCTCCACCACCAGCACTTTGCGCCAACCAAGTCAGGGAGAATCCTTATGCTTCTCCATAGTACAGTGATGTTGCAGGCAATTATCGGTGTTGTCTGCCATAGCTCATTCTGCTGGGATCACTTTCCCATTCACTAGCACCTGGCAGTGCTCAAAGTCTAGCATGACTTTGTTATGCCACATGAATGGTGTTTCCAGTATCATGTCATAGCAATCAAAGTTCGCTACATCTATATATTCCCAGCTATGTGAGCCTGGTGTCTGGACAGTTATGTTTGTCCCATACTGCACCATAGCACAGCTCCCTACAGTGCCCAGCTGCAATGCCAATGGCATGTCTAACTCCTGTACAGAAATTCCATATATGTGGGCAAATTGGGGCATAATACCTAAAGTAGTACTCCTAGAGTCCCATAAGGTCCATGCTTTGTAGCTATTTACATCCACATACAAGACCAGATACTCTTTGTCTGCCCGCTTTAATGTAGGACACTGCAAAGTGCCCTCTGCTTGACAAAAAGTCATCTTTTTCATCTGTACAACGTTATTCTTGTTGTGATCATTTGAAGATGGCCAATCCATCATTGCTGCTAGGCACTCAGAGTTGCTTTTGTGACTGTAGTACTTGTTGTCATAGGCATTGTTGTATACATCTACTGTGACGTACTCCTCCCTCTTCATAACCACACTCTCAGGCTTAGTGTCTGATGCCTCCTCTGGGAGCTCTTGGTCATTTGTGGGGTGCTCAGCCTCAGACTTGGCAGAGATATCTCCATCACTCCCACTTGCAGCTGCAGTATGTGCAGCATGAAGGTGGGTGTGAGGTGTATACCTCTTCTCGGGACTCCCATCCTCACAGAGCAATTAGTAGCATAGTGGCCTGGCTGGCCATATGCGAAGCAGGTCCCTGTCTGACCAGGTGGGTTGGCCAGCTTGACTTCTGGCCTTGGCTTAAGATGTTCTCTGTCCGGTGATGACTCCAACTGTGGTTGGGTGCGCTGGACGTATACGCAGTACAACGCCGTCTCCAGCGCCTGGCGTGCGGGTTTGTGAGGAGTCCTGGCAGGGTCCCGGTGTGCTCGAGCAGAGGTGATAGGGCGATGCGCTAGATGATAGCGCCTCAGGGGCTACCTAGCAAGTAGTAAGCATCGTAGTTTAGGAGAAGTTATAGAGAAATAAACGAATATTGCAGCGTAGCCTGCCTGTAGGTGGCACCGTAAACAACGAAGACGAGATAGACGAAGCTAGCGCTGAACTTGGTGACAAAGTCAGGCAATGCTAGCGCGATTTGAATGCTAAGTGTAACTGGGTACTCAAGAGGTTACGATTCGTTGTTATATACATGGCAAGTAGCTAGTTTTTATACTATGTGCTATATTATTTCCAAAATAAGTCCATTGACGGCGCTACCAATTAGCGCCTCTCTTCGTGACTGAAGCTAATGGCCACCTGTCAACGGCGACCTGCAGCACATGGGTGACGGCGACCAACGGCAACTCAAAAACTACTTAGAAGTGGTATGAGTTTGCTCACTTTTTTTGATGTAATTTAATTGGCCATGCCATCCCGGGGTATGGTCAGGGAATCCTCAACAGACGCCGTGAGCGCTAATTCCGGCGCTAAACATTGTACCATCTTTTGATAGATTTAAATGTTGGGTCTGCGTGTATTCTGTCTCGTCGTCATTGATTCTTTTAGACTTCTGATTGAGGTGCCTCGGTGATTGACAGCACCAATTGCTATCTCCTTTCAATACTGATCGGGGTTTGGTCAGAGTCACCTCCCGCCGTTATGCTAGCGCTATGAGTTCTGAGTCTTCTTGGTCTTCAAAGTAACTGAGTGGAGTGCGCTGAGGGGCTGATACTGGTGATTGAGATGAATGGATAAGTCTTGCCATAGAGCGCCCGTGCTAGGGCTGCTCTGTACTCAAGGCTGGTTGCTAGAGCCTCTAGTGTGTCAAGTGTTGGTCGGCCTATAATGTTCCTTGATGCGCTCAGTCCGAGTAGAAGCCTATCACCGGTGCCCATTCTGGTTGTGGGCAGCTTTGCCCTCAATTTGCCACAGGAGCTCTGCATACCACAAACCACATATTGCAGTCACAATCCAAGTTGGCCTTCTTAGCCAGGAAGGTCTCAACATGCTGACCTCATGAGGATGCCTCAGCAGACGGTAGTCACCTGCTTCCTCCTTTGTATCTACTATGATGCTCATAGTGGTTAGCAGTCTTAAAGGACTGCTCATATTTTATGGCATATGCCACAAACTCCTCCACATCATTGACCTTTGAAAACAGCCCATCCTCACATATCAGATAGCAGCGCATGTCTGCTGGGATACCATCCAGAAATGTTTTGAGCATGGTGTATCCATCCAGATATACTGCCATATTCTGGGCATGGTTGTTAAGGGTATTGTAGAACCCTTGTACATCCAACTTCTCAGTATACCTGGGGGACTGGAAGTCCTGCCTTGCATCTTGTAGCATCAAGGGGTGCACAAAGTGATCATATAGTCCTGTAAGAACTCCTTTGAACATCCAATCATACTGGACCTGGTTGACGTGCAATACTGCTCATCAAAACCACTTCATGGCCTCTCCAGCCAAGAACTTGAGCAGAACAAAAATTTGTTCTTGTTCCATATGGTCATCTCTGTATAAGCACATGGCGAGGTGGGTACATACATCCATTGCCCAGCCCTCCAAGTTACTGAACTTGGACATGCCTATATAGGCATAAATGTGCCTACTATCTGCTTTACACAGCTTCACCCCATTTGGTAACCATAAAGTTACTCCCAAGGCACAACTACTCAATGAAGGCAATTGTGCATGGCTTCATGATGCATATAAATGGCCTCCTGCTGGCCTGGAGATCTAGTTGCTAAATCAGCGGCTCAGAGAAGTAACTTTCCTCATCTACTCTGTGGCAGATATCCCAAGCCTCCTTGACTGTGGGCATAATTGCCCTCATCTTGGGGAATCAACCTAAGGTATTCATCCTGGCTGTTACCAGGGGCATCACATCTGGTGGCGCCATCTCGATTGAGGAAGTCTCCTTGATCATGATCATTGCACTGCTCTGGTTCTGGAGAAGCTTGATTCTCCTGGCCCTGCATTACAAATTGACAATGCATCTCATCAATGGGCTTGGTGCCCTCAAATACAATGCCCTGATCATCAATAAGGGACTGTCCCTTAGTCCTGAGATTGCCATTGCACATACATTGATATGCGACTCTGTTACTCAATGTTTCTGTCATTGGCATGCATGACATCAAAGATGCCTTGCTCTCCACCTTAAATGCAGTGCTATTGTGTCCATCTGGGCCTGACATCTCTGTCCTAAGATCTTGGTTACGCATGTGTGGGGGCTCCTCATGCCACCCTTGTCTTGCTGGAGTATAAAAGGTACTCACCAGTTTTACTTCAGGCACTTCCTGCGCCTGTGCTAGTGCTTCCATTAGCTTGACTCCAATGTCTTGATTACAATGTGCCAAGCATTCCTCAGACATGTGGCTCCAGAGGGTCAACACCTCTGATTGCCTTGTGGCTTTATGCTGCAAATACATCTGGAGTTCCATAGTGAGAACTCTCACTATTAAATCAGTATATTTAATACTGAATACAGTGGGCACCTCATGCCCTTGTTGCCTAAGTGCTACTATATGCACAGAAGCATAGCACTCAAGTCACGCCTGGGTGATGTATTTCATCATCTCTGGGTGCAGATCCCAGAACACCCACAAGTGCACAGTATATGTGGTTTTCAACTGCTGCTCCTCTGCTCCAGCATTGTCATTGCTAGACGACTCAATCACCTCCTCTGGAAGATCTGCAACCTCCTGGACTTTCTCCACTGCTGGTGTGCATGGAAAACAATTTTCTGCGCTGCCTACTTCCGAAGTTGCATCCTCCTCCAATACCTTCTCTATGCAGGCTTCTGCTATCCTGGTGGGCATTGAGCCCACCACAGCCCGCCTGGTCCCACTACTCCAGCTTGGGAGCATAGGTCTCCCAGTCTGTACCAATGACTTGGTGTCTCCTGAGGCACCCTGAGCACCTGTCAACTGCCTAACCTCATCAGAGGGCCCTTTGAAAGCTAGCCAGCTAGACCATTAAAGTCCTCCTAGCAGCTGCATAACTGGGGGAGT
>QGOA01018218.1:0-11028 GCA_003313075.1 Termitomyces sp. MG16
GAAGATGGAACTATGCCTACAAGCCTTTCCAATCAGCAAACATCTCATGTTCTTGCATCAGCTCTTGAATTTATCATCCCTCTTCCATCTCCAGTATTTACTGGCAGAACAGACATTTTGTTGCACCTTGAAAAGTGTTTTGATCCTGATCAATCTTCATTAAAAATGCAAGAACAGCAGTGTTGCGTGCTGCATGGCTTGGGTGGAGCAGGAAAAACACAAATTGCCCTGACATTCTGTTATAAATTTCAAAGCAGGTATGGGACAACTACATTTTTTCGAGTAATGATTTAATATGTTCAAGTAGATTTTCTTTCATATATATGTTAGATGCCAGCTCTAAAGCATCAATTGAGCAGTCTTTGACTTCACTTGCTCAGAGTGCTAATGTAACTGATGCAACACCTACTGCTGCACTTGAATGGCTCTGTCTACAAAAAAAAGAATGGTTGCTGCTTTTTGACAGTGCTGATGATCCTGATGTAGATTTACAAAAATTCTTTCCAAAATGCAGTCATGGAAATATCATTATAACAAGCAGAAATGAAGAATCTAAAATCCATGCACTCAAATATCATTATAAAATTGGAGAATTAACTATTAAAGAGTCATTGGAAGCTTTTTATAAAGCTAGTCAAAGAGATGAAACTGAGCAAGCAGCTGCAAATGAGCTTGTTCAAGAATTAGGATGTTTGGCATTAGCTGTTGTTCAAGCAGGAAGTTATCTTCTATATGATGAGCACATTGAAGTGAAGCAGTATCTTGAAAAATATAAACAAAATAAAGTGAAATATCTGAAATTAGTAATGAAGCAGAAAATTGATAGCTATCAACTTCCTGTTTTTGCCACATGGTATATCAACTATCAGAAGCTAAATGAAAGAGCAAAGGCACTTCTCATGTTATGCAGTGTGTTACACAACTCTAAAATACCTGTTTCAATTTTTGAAAGAGCTCAGAAGAAACTTTTTAATATTTCTGATGTGGATACCCAAGAATTACAGAACTTTCTTGAAAAGTTTCTAACAAATAAAAAAAACTGGAATGATGATTTAGTTGATGAAGCAGTTGACATGCTCAGATCATATTCATTGGTGGAAATAAGAGGAAGAGGAGACATACTATTAGAAATTCACTCACTTGTCCATAGTTGGGCCTTTACATTATTAAAACCAGAAGAGCAGAAAAAAGCCCAGAAATGTGCACAACAGCTATTTTATTGTATAGGAGATGAAAGGTTGGAATACAAGAATGCAGCCCAATGGGTGCTTCATGTACAGGCATTAGTCAAGTCTCTAAATTATGAATGTGACAATTATAAACTGGCAAAAATGTCAAGCAAAATTTTGTCATGTGCATACTTTTGGAATGATGCAGAGCAACTGCAAAAACATGTGCTTAGAGACTGTGAAAAAATGCTGGGAAGTAGTAATCCAGATACAATTCAAGCTATGTCCAACCTTGCTGTAACACTTTGGCATGGTGGCAAACTAGAGGAAGCTGAGAATATTGAACAGAAGTTGCTTAAAAATAGGCAAGAAGCTTTTGGCAGCAGTCATCCAGATACAATTCAAGCCATGTCTAACTTGGCTGTGATATTGAGTCAAGGTCAAAAGCTGGAGGAGGCAGAAAAGCTTCAGCAAAAAGTGCTCAAAATCAGAACAGAAGTCTTAACAAGTAGTCATTCAGATACTGTACAAGCTATGTCCAATCTTGCTGTAACAATAAGCAAACTTGGAAGGCTAGAGGAAGCAGAGAACCTCCAGCAAGAAGTGCTCAAAAACAGAAAAAAAACTTTTGGAGACAGTCATTCAGACACTCTTCAAGCCATGTCTAACCTTGCTGCAATATTAAGACAAGGTGAAAAGTTGAAAGAGGCTGAAAATCTTGAACAGAAAGTGCTTAAAGTCAGGAGAGAAGCCTTTGGCAATAGTCATCCAGACACTCTTCAAGCCATGTCTAATCTTGCTTCAACATTATGGAAAGGTGGAAAATTATCTGAGGCTGAAAATCTTGAAAAGGAAGTACTGAGAATCAGAACAGAAGCTTTTGGGTGTAGTCATGCAAACACTATCCAAGCTATGTTCAATCTTGCTGCAATATTAGGGACAAGTGGAAAATTAGAGGAGGCAGAGAAGCTCTTTCAGGAAGTGCTCAAATTTAGAAGAAATACCTTTGGAAATAGTCATCCAGATACTATTCAAGCTATATCAAACCTTGCTGCAATATTATGGAAAGGTGGACAGCTGCAGGAGGCAGAGAACCTCCAGCAAGAAGTGCTTGAGATTAGAAGAGAAATATTTGGAAGCAGTCATCCAGACACTGTTCAAGCCATGTCTAACTTGGCTGCAACATTTAGCATGAGTGGAAAACTACAGAAAGCTGAGAATCTTCAACAAGAAGTGCTCAATATTAAAACAAAAACCTTCAAGTACAATCATCCAGATACTGTTCAAGCTATGTCTAATCTTGCTGCAACATTTTGGAAAGGTGGAAAGCTGCAAGAGGCAGAAAACCTCCAGCAAGAAGTGCTGAAAATCAAAAAAGAAGCATTTGAGAACAATCATCCAAGCATTATCCAAGCTATGTCTAGCCTTGCTGCAATATTTAGCAAGAGTGGGAAATTACAGAAGGCAGAGGAACTTCAGCAAGAAGTGCTTAAAATTAGGAAAGATGTTTTTGGGACCAATCATCCAGATACTATTCAAGCTATGTTTAATCTTGCTGCAACATTAAGTCATAGTAGAAAGCTACAAGAGGCAGAGAACCTACAGCAAGAAGTGCTTGAGGCTAGTAAAGAAACTTTTGGAAACAGCCATCCAGATACTATTCAAGCCATGTTCAATCTTGCAGCCATATTTAGAGAAGGTGGAAAATTAGAAAAGGCTAAAAATCTGGGAGAAACAGTGCTTGAAGTCAGAAGATTAGCCTTTGGAAACAGTCATTATTACACAGTTCAAGCTATGGCTAACCTTGCTGCAACATTCAGACAAAGTAAAAAGTTGGTAGAGGCTGAAAATCTTGAGCAAGAAGTGCTTAAAATTAGGATAAAAAAATTTGGAAGCAGCCATGTTGATACTATTCTAGCTATGTCTAATCTTGCTGCAACACTTAGACAAGGTGGAAAATTCAAAGAGGCTGAGAACTTTGAGCAAGAAGTTCTCAGAGTTAGAGTAGAAGCTTTTGGAACTCATCACCCACTCACTATTCAAGCCATGGCTAATCTTGCTGACACTTTATGGAAATGTGGAAAATTAGAGGAATCTGAAAATCTTGAGAAAGAAGTGTTTGAAGTTAGCAAAGAAGTTTTTGGGACCAGTCATCCAGATACTATTCTAGCCATGTCTAATCTTGCTGCAACATTCAGTGAAGGTGGAAAACTGCAGGAAGCAGAGAAACTCCAGCAGGAAGTGCTTAAAATGAGAAGGGAAATTTTTCAAGAAAGCAATCATCCAGATACTATCCAAGCCATGTCTAATCTTGCTGTAATACTCAGACAAAATGGAAAATTGGAAGAAGCTGAGAACCTTGAGCAAGAAGTGCTTGATATTAGGACTAGAACTTATGGAAATACTCATCCAGATACTATTCAAGCTATGTCTAATCTTGCTGCAACATTCAGAAAAGGTGGGAAACTGGAGGAAGCTAAAAATCTTGAACAAGAAGTGCTTAAATTCAGGGAAAAAGCATTTGGAAGCAGTCATCCAGACACTATTAGAGCTATGGCTCATCTTGCTGAAACATTTAAGACAGGTGGAAAACTAGATGAGGCTGAGAGTCTTGAACAAGAAGTGTTAAAAGTCAGGAAAGAAGCATTTGGAAGCAGTCATCCAGATACTATTCAAGCTATGTCTAATCTTGCTGCAACATTCAGAAAAGGTGGGAAACTGGAGGAAGCTAAAAATCTTGAACAAGAAGTGCTTAAATTCAGGGAAAAAGCATTTGGAAGCAGTCATCCAGACACTATTAGAGCTATGGCTAATCTTGCTGAAACATTTAAGACAGGTGGAAAACTAGATGAGGCTGAGAGTCTTGAACAAGAAGTGTTAAAAGTCAGGAAAGAAGCATTTGGAAGCAGTCATCCAGATACTATCCAAGGCATGTCTAATTTTGCTGAAACTCTTAAAAAAGAAAGAAGAGTAGTAAAAACAGATGAACTTGATCAAAAAGAAAGCAAGCATCTATATACTATGCAAGAAGAAAGAAAACAAGCAGAGGTGCAAGAGCTTGAACAAGAAGTATGCAAAGTTAATACAGAAGCCTTTGAAAGCAATTATTCAGACACTATGCAAGCAACATCTACTTTTGCTGAAACTTTCAAGAAAGAGGAAAAATTAACAGAGGAAAAGAAGCTTGAGCAAAAAATGCCTTTTAAAAGCAGTTATTCAGCTAACTTGGCAAATCAAATTTACATTCATCATAAGGAATGGTCTGAAGATGTGCCAAAGAAAAATCAGCCTGCAGTTGTATCAACTCAGGGCCTGCAATTTGAAGTGCCTGCTGTACATCTTTCTTTGACAAATATTGCAGATGATATTAATCAGAAAGAGGCTCAAGCTCTATTGAACTTGGACCAGTCAGCAGTTAAGCTAGAAGCATCAGGTGTTTTAGACTTCCAACCAAGCATTCTTAGCAAATACTTGACTCCTTCTTTTGCACAAACATATATTGAACAACATGCAAATGAATTCCATCAAGTGCTTGTAAACTCAGGTTATACTGGCACTTATTCACTTCATTCTGGATTCAATGTTGATACAGTTGATCTTCATGAACCAGAACAGGAAATATATGTTATTCTTTATGCTGACTTTGAAATTTCTAGTGGGCTCCAGGACTTATTACAACAAAAAGTGGGTCCTGAGTTCACAGTTGAAATTATTAGTGCTGCAGAAGCCTCACCCTGCTGCATAGAAGAAACTAGGGAAAGAATTGATATGAGTGTAGAAAAAAACTCTGGCATTATATTGAAAGATAGTAGTGAAACATTTGAAGGTGTAAGTAAAGACACAAGTGAAGAGAATAATGCATTTAGTGGGGAAAATATGCATAAGAATACAGATCAAGATAAAAGCAAAGGCAAGAGCAATGATGGTAGAGGTGGTGGTGGTGGGGGAGAAGAAAGAAGAGGTGAAGGAGGAGGAAGAAGAAGTGGAGGTGGTGGAGGAAGAAGTGGAGGTAGTGGAGGAAGAAGTGGAGGTCATGGTGGCGGCAATGATGATGATAGTGATGATAGTGATGATAGTGATGATGGTGATGATAGTGATGATGGTGATAATGGTGGAAGCAATAGTAATACAAGTGGAATAAATGACAAGAATGACAGAAAAGTCAAAATTCCACTTAATTCTACTATCTATAGTGATGATGGCAAAGAGTTATTTAGTATTAAATGCAGTGTTGAGGCTGTGGTGAGTAACTTCTCATTGTTACTTGTCCTTAACTGTTTAAATTGATGATATTCTAGGCATATTACAAAGGAAGTGAAAATTGGACGAATAATCCTGCACTAGAAGTAAAACTTACTGAGCTTCATATGGCAGGATCAACAGAGAACTATTCTCTGGACCTCTTTCAAGTCAAAATTCAGGCTTCTCTGCCTCATTCCTACCTCACAGAGATTGCTGCTTTCTCACCTAAAGTTGTGTATTCAGCAGAGCAAGTCACACTTAAACAAGAAAAAAATAAAACTTGGAATGTCTCTTTGCAAGTCTCAGCAAGTCCTGTTGCACAGATGGGCATTGGAAATGGCTCTTCTAATGGCACAAAACAAATACAGAATTTATGGGAAATTGGAGCATTTCCACAAGAAGAGAGTAATGGTGCACATTATAGCAGGATTGTACGATGGAAGTATATTCACAACTCAAACTTGAATGCTGTTAAAATAGCAAACCTTGTAGAAAGGCCAACATTCCTCCTTGGATATGCTAAGAGAAAATTCTACTTGCCTGTTCTCAAGGTTGAAATTATTATTTTCTGGTCAGCTTCTATGCAAAAAAGCTCAAGGTGGAAAAGGAAATGTCCTGCAAACTTCAACTTCCTTCATTACGCATCACTAGAAGTGGACCTTCAGCCACTTTCAGAAGCAGTCAACGCTTTCAAAAAAGCTGGTCTTAAGCATACCGTTCCTAAGGAGTTTGTGTTTGCAGGTGGCTATAAAGAATATCCACCATACCAACTGGATATACCCGATTCAACACTTGAAATTAGTATCAATGAAGCAATTGAAGGACGAATTGAAGGATCAGATAAGTATTCAGGTGAGTTTGATGGCACATCATATGGAGTATGGGAGTGTTAATACAAATGCTTTGTAATTTAAGGGAATGTTCAACTTTCACTTCAGGGCATGCCAACTTGTTCACAGGGTACTTCAACTTCACCTTCTTCAGAGGACGGCCCAGTTACAACAAGCCATCCTACACATGGACCTACAAATGGCAATGGTTGTTCTACAAACATTTCTTTCAAGGACAAATGAAATTGACATGGGGAACTTTCAAGAGATAGGGTGAGGATATTGTTGACTCTATAGGAGAAAGAGATGGTAAATTATTTGTTCTACATTGTATGGTGTTACATTTATGAATGAATATCGTGCTTGTACTGGCTTTCTCAACTGATTTGACAAACTGACCACATGGTAAGCAAAACTGACATACACAGGAGACAAGAAAAGGAATCACACTATAATATAAATACTAATTGGGTAGACCATAGGCGCAACTCACATATCTTCTGATTTCCTAGTGATTGAACCCTTCCTCACTCGTTGGAGACTAAAACACTCGTACGACTCATTGAAACCCCTACGATAAGTTATACACATTGGAGAGCCATAAACCTATAGCAAGGTGATCTATACCGAACGCGTTATCGATAATACAAGGAAGAGCAAGAGTAAGACAGCAAAGAAACTACAAATTTATGCACGAGTGTGGGTAAGAGGCCGCCAAATGAATCCAGAAACAGCAATGTTGAATCAGGCGCTGACCTTCCTTAGTACGATATCATAGGCTTGTTTCCTCTTCGCCTGTCTCATCCTTTTCCACTCATCCTCTTGTTGCGGATAACAGCCTCGAGTAACAATCATCAACCACATCCTGATTGACCTCGAAATTTCATAGAAAATGCGACAGCATTTTGGCAGACTGTAAGAGGGCTAACACAATGTTTGGTTTGCGCACACGAGCAGATCCCACGAAGCCCTGAGACTCCGAAAGGGATTATTAGATGATGATCGGATGAAGAGGCAGGACATGCACAACCGTGTGTCGACATGACAAGTGGCGGACATTTAGGGTTCGAAAACAAGTCAGACGCGGCGTAAGAGACGATGTTGAAGATACAGAGAAAGAGATAAGCCGAGTCCCTGACATAGAGTTCCTTGAGGTTCTTGAGGTTCTATCGAATGCCAACGGTGTGAGTCGAACATGCGTGAAGAGGGAATATGCGCCGATAATGAAGGTCTCGGAGACTGAGAAGCTGTTTAGAGCCTTTTCGTGCATATTGGCACACCAGTACAAAGGAGCGTTAAGGACAAAATTATACTTACTCTGCTCGAGTTAAGCTCATTCTCAAGCAACACTGTATTTCCCCCTGCCCATCCTAGAAATTACACTGGAGGTGGGGCAGGCATTTCAAGACCAGGAACAATGCTTCATCTCGCGTGGTAGGGTCAGATAGTCGTTGAGAGTGATGATGATGGTGACGGCCGAGGACAAGTACGGTGTTATGTTGGCAGGGTAACGAGGTTGGGGTGGCGATGGCCAGGCGTCAAAGCTAGTGCAGACACTAAGCACAAGCGATGGTATGGATGTTACCAAGGACAAGGGAAGTCCTGCAGATCGACATATGCCTGGCCGACAACATCGAGTCTGAGCACACGAATGACGGAGGCTAGAGAAAGTAGGAGACGATCTATAGCCTGCTTTCTAAAGGAGAACTGGATATATTTTGGATTCTATCATGTTTTTTTTTATCTCGTAACAGAGACGAAATCTTTGGTGACAATTGAGTTTGTTCTTTACTGAAGGTTATCATGACCGAAAGAAGTTCTACGGTGAGCTTCGTCAATCCTGGTATTTTGGAAGATAAAAGAAACAGGGTGGAAGCGAAAAGGAACAGCAGCACTTTGCACGGGTTTAAAAATCTGTAAGACGTTTTATTTATTACTCATGCTAGCTTTAAACATTCCCTAGGACACAAATACTTGTGCTTAAACGAGAAACATTCCCAATAACCTCAATAGTAAAGATCTAGAAGTTGATCGGATCTCATTCAAAAAAGAGATATCCAGCAGGCAATACTATGTTTCTATTTTATTATTGTGTTGATGACATAACAAAGCCCAGGGTAAACTCTACTTCTCAAGTTTCGGCCTGTCATGCGTTGAGCATTGTATTAATTAGCACAGACGAATTATAAATCAAGATCTGTAGTAACCCGATTCACATGCCGTTTCCAGTAGCTGTCGATCTTTCCTGAGCGTTGTCAAGGAGGAATGATTATCAGTCATACGTTTTTGAACATGTCCGAACGCTTTTCCTATGTGCTTGTTATGTTCCTGCGAAAGATTCAAGAAACTCTCAGTTCGGAGCCAGAATCCCTTCTACGTCAATGCAACAGGGGACTTAGCGGCTGGAAGGGGCACAGAAAAATCCAAACATCTTCTCCAGTCACTGTTGCTGGAAGGTCCACTGTCACTCAACAGGTACTTGGTGAACTGCCATGCCATTTTGTTTTAGCATCAAAGCACGTCGATCACAGGAAATGAGTGTGTTAGAACTCTATAACAATCGTAAGTATAATAATTCCTCAGTCCTGTATAGGTGACTAGTATTATGATCGTACCTATAACAATCGTAAGTATAATAATTCTATGGTACGATTGTCAGTAGGTTTCTATTGAATAAAGTATTGTTTAGACTTACCCTCAGTCCTGTATAGGTGACTGAGGGTACTGAATGAGAGATGCCCTATATATATATGTCGGTACGTAGGGTCGTGTAAGTAACTATATAAAGAGGGAAAGGAAGGAAGAAAGGAAGAAAGAAAGGGTGAAAGGGTGGACAATGAAGAAAGTGTGTGTGTGATATCGCAATGTTGACGGTGATATGCCAACAGAGTGGGACGATGGTGTGATTTGTCAGACTCAGTTCATCTTGAATTTGTCCACATCGTGACTACAAAACATGGCGCTATTCACCTAAGATCATGGTGCATTATTTGCAACCCTAATTCACTGATGCACATGCTTTCGACCTACTTGAAGCAATGAAAATTCTCTGCTTTAGGTTATTTTTCACCTCATTTGCTTTCCATACAATTGGACATCTGTAGGTTAGTGTGTTAAAGTCTGAACCTAGAACACGAGTAAGTACTCAATGAACCTCAGTCGTCGTGTACTTGACTCATATTGGGCCTACCTAGAACACGAGTAAGTACTCAATGAACTAGGTAATGTCCGTAAGTATAATGTTTACTATCTGTATGTATGTTCACTTACCCTCAGTCGTCGTGTACTTGACTGAGGGTAGTGTCTGTTGGCAGTACGTATATATACCTATATTGTTCATATCAAGGGTGAGCTTGAGTAGGAAATTAAGATATATTGACCCTTCTCCGGTCATTAATGTTAGGGACGCTTACGGTGGTCACTGACGCAATACTGGCGTCCAACACTCCTCCTCACCGTAAGTGGTGCAAAAATGTAACAAGCTCCTCCTCGCGTGGAATCGTGGCTAGGATAACCCAAGGATGTTTCGTAGTCGTGAGAATCGAGGTAGGGGAAGGGGTTTAGTGAACAAGTCGGCAATATTGTCCTTCGTATTGATGTACCGTATGACAAGTTCATTCGAAGCGACACGTTCACGTAAGAAATGATACTTGATATCCACATGTTTGACGCATGAGTGCAACAACAGGTCCTCCGAGAGATTGATCGCAGCATTGTTATCACACATAATAGTCGTCGCCTTGTTAGGATTATAACCAATTGCCTGGAGAAGAGCCCTTAGCCATATGCATTCTTGCACGGCTTCAAAAGCAGCCATATATTCAGCCTCACAAGAGGATGCAGCCACCGTCTTCTGTTTCCGCGATGCCCAGGAAATAACACCCGATCCCAGCGACCACGCATATCCTCCTACACTTTGTCTTGTATCAAGACAGTTAGCCCGGTCTGAGTCAGTGAAACCGGCAAGTGATATAGGAGATGTTCCACCCAGACGAAGTTTAAGGTCTCTCATTCCTTTCAAGTATCGCAGCACACGGATTGCGGCATTCCAATGTGTTAATGAATACAAATCAAAATACTGACTTAGTTGCTGAACGGCATACTGGATATCAGGACGTGAGGATATGGCCAACCATATTAGCCCTCCTACTAGCCTTCGGTATGGGATTTTTGCAATGTCATCACGTTCTTTTTGTGTGAGGTTAGAGTAATCAGTTCGTCGAAGTTTTAGGCCTGGTTCCATTGGCAATGATAGTGGGTTTGCATCTTTCTGCCCGAATTGCAAGATCAATCTGTCAATGACTGGTGCTTGTGAGAGATATACTGCTCGATTATGTCTATCCCATTCGATTGCAATCCCAACGATCTGTCGTGGAGTACCCAAGTCAGATATTGTCCATGCTCCCTGGAGCTGAGACTTGAAGTGTTCATTCGCCTGCTTGGAACTTGCTATTGACAGAAAATCATCTACATGGACCACTGCAATTACCGTTCCATGATTCGATGTCCTGTAGTAAACACACAATTCACATGCCAGTCTTGTGAAGCCCCACTTCTCTACCATGTTCTTGTTTAAGGTTTGGTTCCATATTCGACCTGCCTGTTTCATTCCATAGAGTCCTTTCTCTAACTTACAGACATAATCTTCCTTTCCCGATTCCTCAAACCCCTTTGGTTGTTCCATGTAGGTCGTCTCCTCCTCAGGTAAGATGCCATATAAAAACTTGCTTGTATGGGCCGTTGCTAGCACGGCGTGACCGAGATCTACCTGCCGAATTTGATCAAAA
>QGOA01018241.1:0-20302 GCA_003313075.1 Termitomyces sp. MG16
GACCGGACTGGTCTGATTCTGTGCAGTGTGAACCTAAGCTCTCACAATCTCTGTAACTTCGTTACACAAATTCTGTTCGAATGAACGACTGGTTGGAGGGAGAGAGTCAAACAGCTTGTGGTCATGCTAAAGTTACACTTCAAAATACACCCCTCCTGCATGACGTGCCTTCATTTGGAAAGGTGCTATTATTGCCAGTGCAGCTCTATTGTATTTACTAAACTCAGCCCAAATTACAACTTCTCAAATGCATTAGAAGAAATGCAAAAGTCTATGATATTTTACAAGATACTGAAGCAGCTAAGGACAGTTTATCAAGGAGAACAAAATTGAAATGCACAGAAACCAAAATCATTTAACTGCAAATTTCTGGTTTTTTTTTTCTAGTATCAGTGACTATCAACTCAAGTACATTGCATTGTGTCAATCCCAATCCTAATTTCAGCAGCATAGCTAAATGACTCTTCCAATTATCAAGTTCTTAACTCTCAGAATTCAGATCCTTACTATGTTACTCTTATAGTCACACCAAATAGCTTATTGATATGGCCAGATATAATCATAACAGTGATATCTCAGCTCTGCAGCTTGACACTGAACTAAAGACATTTGAGTCAGTAAACAGGAATATAGAAGATGCAGAAAACATGATATCTGCTTGCACCAGACTTGCTATGTATACTCATAATTGCTGGGGCTAGCACCAATAGAGCCAGAGGAGGAGGCAAAGATAGAACAAGTAGATAAAGAAAAGAGATAGGCATATGAAGAAAAAAAAATAGAAAAGGCTATAGAGTGGAGCTATGGTAGACTGCTAGGTCTTGTCAGCAGTAGAAGCTAAGCTTATAAGCAGCAAGCTGCAATTTAGTTAATGAGTGATTTTGTAAAAAGCAAGCATGAGGAAAGCTCTATATAATATATTTCAAATAGAGTACAAAGAGAGATGCATACAATAATATAAGTGTTACAAATGCTTAAAAGTGAGAAACTTGACGCTTGCCTTTTTGCTATTTTTAAAAGCTTTCTCTTTCAAATAAAATACATTACACTTTCTCTTAACATCATGATTAAACTTGGAGTGGAGGCAGATACTCATTCAATGGCTCATTTGTCATTAACTCTTTGCATGATTAGAATATTGTTTTGAAAGCTTGTCAGGCCATCTTGCAATAAATTAAGAAGTGGAACTGGATTCTAGATGCACAGCAGAACAAAATATGGCCAACATCATCTAAGAAAGCTATGCTTCCTTTCATTCATCATTCTGAAATTAAATCAGATGGAAGATGGCTGAATTCAGCTTTTTAAATTCTTGTAAAATGTGAGGCTGATGTAATTTTCTTCAATGAACTAAAGAAAATATAATATGTTTTGTGGCTGATACAAAATATATGAGGTAGCAAACATATTGTGTATTAAAAAAATATATATTAATAGAGCAATATAAGATTACCTTCCCTTATATGTGCTTAGAAAAGTGAAGCCACATTTTTTAAGTCAATTTACTTTCTACTCAAACTTGCATCCTTATGCTACTAATTAGCCAAGTAAATATAAACAAGTATGTATTTATATAACAATTTATTTTGCTTTCTCATTTGTTTTCAGAATCCTTAAACTTATATCTTTATGCCACTAATAAAACAAGTAAATACAAATAAGTATGTATTAATAACTATTTTTTTTGCTTTCTCATTTGTTCTCAAAATCATAACATGCTGCCTGCTTATTTAATTGTCTTCTATCCTCAAAAGATGCAGCATCAAAAGCTTCCACTCCTGAAAATTCTTAAAAGAGACTGGATTTATATAAGTTTGTTTATTTGATGAGTTTCTAAATACGTTATAGTTTCTGCATTTAGAGAGGAATATATATATACATTTGATGTAGAGGTGGTGAATTTTTAAAAGCAGTTTTTGTCAAACATATATAATAAAAAAGGCCTAGCTATATAAAAGAAGTAGTGTAACAGAATGAATTAAATATCAAAGATATTTCTAAAATATTCATGCTATCTGATAATTAGAACGTTATATTAATATTTTGAAGTATATTTGAATTTTGGCAGATGTCAAAATATAAGTGATTGAAGGGCCAAATACAGGAGATGACAAGATTGTATTAAGAAATAACTACTGAAAGATAAGTAATAGTTTAATTTTATCTCATAGTGTACTAACAGATATTAACAGGTGGCTAGAATGTGAAATTAATATAATATATTATATGTATATAACTTGTAGTTACAATTCATGTGATATTAATACATTTCCTAACCAGATACTTAAAGACAGCTGCTGCTGCACTATACTTAAATGCCTTCAGGAACAAGTACAACAATAATTTAAGCTGGCTAAATGATCAACTGCTTTTGTAGATCTATTTTCTCACTCTCTAGATCAGAGCAAATAAAATTATTATGGGCTTTTAATATAACAAATGAAATATTTGTAACAGGCATGAAGAACATTACAGCACTATGTCTCTAGGAACTCAATAGTAGATTTGTGAGCAGTCTGAAATAGGGATATTGCTTGGCAGCTTGAGGTCTACTACTTTGCTAAAGAGTTGTACATTAGCTTAAAAAACTGTCCTAATATTTGGTCTTTTTAGAAAGATTTACATGGTGTGCAACAATTATCTAAGCAAAAAAATTGTAAAAATTCACATGATATACAACTGCATCCTGGCTTTATAATAATGTATAGATCATGTGATTTGAAGAAGAACTTGCTGATTAATAAATCAAACAAAATATTTAATTATTAGAGCAGTTTTTTGACTTACTTAAATTTTCATATTTTCTCAATACTTTTCAGCAGCACCTTGTAGAAAGTATAAACAATATGTGACCTTGTTTGTACTAATTTGACATGTTCAACTTCGATCAATCACCTTCTTAACACTTTACCACCATCATATGTGACCTATTTCTGCTGTCAATCGCTTTTTTGTTACTTCTCTCCTCAATGAGAGGTATTCTCAGCATTAAATCCAAGCAAAAACTGGCCTGTAAAAGGGCACTGTAGAGAGAATTAGCAAAGCACTGGAGAGCAACAAAGAGAATCATCCTAGAGATCATTCTTCCAAGCTTATAGCATATAACAAACAGTCTATTGTTTGTTAAATTACTACTGGGAAGCTAGATAATGCTGTTCAAGCTACACAGTTCATTAATTCTGTCATCTCCAGTCCTGTCAATCCTCAGACAGTCAGGAATGCATTGAAGGAGGCAGGTTTTTGCTTAGCAACAAAGAAGAAAGTTCTTATGCTTAAGGCTGCTCATCATGCAAACTGGATCAAGTTTGCTCAGTATCATGAAAACTGGACAGTGAAGGATTGGAAAAGAGTTTTGTGGAGTGATGAGACAAAGATCAATTGGATTGGATCAGATGGGAAGGTATATGTGTGGAAAATTCCAGGAGAACCACTATCTGACTACATCACTACACCAACTGTCAAGCATGGAGGAGGAAACAATTTAATGGTATGGGGCTGCATGGGTTGGAATGGAGTAGGGAAGCTCATTGAAGTTCAGGGGAAGATAGATGCTTCACAGTATTGTGAGATTTTGGATGAGAGAGTGGTAGAAAGCTTTGAGAAGTTGGAAATGGAGGAGGAAGGATAATATTTTCAGCAGGACAATAACCCAAAACACACCTCCAAACAGGCAACAACCTGGTTTTCTGATAACAACATCATTGTGATATCCTGGCCTGCCGATCCCCTGACCTCAATCCCATTGAACACCTCTGGGTTTATATCAAGTGCAAACTTTTGGAGTATGAGATATCCCTTAAAGGAGTGCATGAGTTGTGGGAGAGAGTGGTCAAGGAGTAGAATGAAATACCACCAGAGGTATGTCAAAGCCTCATAGAGAGCATGCCTAGAAGGATCAAAGTAGTTATAAAGGCAAATGGAGTCCATACCAAGTACTAGATATGAAAATTAGAATAAATTAGAGTGGGTCAAAAAACTGCCCCAATGATTGAATATTTTGTTTGATTTATTAATAAGCGAGTTCTTGTCCAAATCACATGATCTATACATCATTATGAAGCCAGGATAAAGTTGTATGTCATGTGATTTTCTATGACTTTTTTGCTTAGGTAATTGTTGCACACCATGTGAATCTTTCCAAAAAGACCAAACATTGGAGCAGTTTTTTGAGCCAGTGTATGAGATACATCTGCATAAGTACCAGAATGAGGAACCCCAAACAGCTGCTACCATCATGGAGTACCTGGTGACAATCAGATGAGCTCTTCATCAAGGACTGTTTGCAGAAAAGAAATTGGTGGTTTACGAACAGACTCGAACAGACTCATCAATATGACCAGGAAAGGATACTGACTGCTCTTATGGGAGGTTCTTCCAAGAAGCTTATAGGAGGCTTGTCAGCATTTATTCCTCTCCCCATGGCCCTCAACTCCCAATGCTATAGAGGAATAATCAAAACTAACCCAGCCACGGTAGTCCAACTAACCAGACAATACTTTACAAATTTATATAAACGATCTCCACCCCCTGCCCAAACTATGGATGACCATCCCATCTGTCCTAGCAGTATAGAAGAGGGTGTTAGAAGAACTATTTATATGGCTGGTTGCAGCAATCTTAGTGGACTTTTGGATGATGTTGCGCAAAGACAATCTTAGACTCTCACCAGGCTCTGATAGCTGGGAGAAATAGTGTGTTAAGAACTTATCTGATAAGGCCTTACAGTTGGTACTAGACCTTCATAATTACATTGTCCTTAATGCTCGATTCCCCGGTGATCTCAAAGATATGCACTTAACATACTTTTACAAGTGTGGTGTTTGCTAATAGGCTTCTATTCAGACTGAGCGCATCAAAGGACATTATAGGTTGGCCAACATTTAACATACAGGAGACTCTAGCGACTAGATTGGATACAGAACAGCTCTGGCTTAAGTGCTTTATTGCATGTCTTATCCATTTACTTTAATCACTATTTATCAGCCCTTCAGCATCCTCTATTCACTGACTTCAAGAAATTGGGAGGTTTGGAATGTATAGCACTAACACGATAATGGAAGGTAGACTCTGACCAAATCCTGATCACTTCCAGAAGGGGTTAGCATTAGGCGCTGCCATTTGACAAGGCACCTCAATCAGAAGTCTAAAAGAATCAATGATGGTGGCACAGGATATACTTAAACCTGATATCTGGACCTGTCAGGAATTGATACAATAAGTAGCACTAATATTAGCACTCACAGCGTCTGTCAAGAATTTTCCGACCATACCCCGAAGCAGCCTGGCCAATCAGAATTATATTAAGAATGAGCAGACCCATATAATTCTAAGTCAATTTAGAGTCGCTGTTGGTCACCATGGGTTATAATGCCATTGGTCACTGTCATTTATATGCTGCAGGTCACCATTGACAAGTCACCATTAGAGAGAACTATGAGGAGAAGCGCTAAGAGATAGCGCTGCAAATGGACTTATCTTGGAAAACACAGTAGCGCATAGTATATAAGATAGCTACTTCACATGTACATAACAATGAATTGTAATCCTTGAGCACCCCAGTTACACTTAGCGTTCAAATCATACTAGCTTTGCCTGATTTCATTCCTAAATTGGGCGCTAGCTTTGTCTATTTCATCTATTGTTTACAGTGCCACCTATGGGCACATTACGCTGCACTATTCATCTTCTTCTCTATATTCTTGCCTAGATTACAGCACTCACAGTTTGCTAGGTAGCATCCGAGGCGCTATTGTTTAGCACATTGTTCTATCACATCCATTCAAGCACACCAGGACCCTGTCAGGACTCCTCATAACTATGCATGCCAGGCGCTGGAGACAGTGTTGTACTGCATAACACCCAACCACAGTTGGCATCATCACCACACTGATTTATCGAACTGGAGGGGTCTCAATATTTCTAACTTTTTAGTGAACTCGTCCATGACGTGGCTTAACTTCAAGCTCTCTCCAATGCTGCCCAGATAGGAATCATCTCAGAGACACAGGTAGTGACACAGCCAGGAGTACAAACCTGAAACCTCATGAGTCTCTTAAGTGGTCTCAAAACATAGAGCAGATGCAATAAAACTTCTTTTTACCTTCTAAAGAGGGATCAGATGAAGGGCTTTGACTATTTATCCCCCACAGGTTTTTATAATGCTTGCACAGCATATAGTCTCCCTTCTTTAATTTGTGACTTAGACCACGTGGCACAGACAGGGACTAAGTGCTTCCCCCAGACAGCGTTTGGCATTGCAGAACCAATCATTGTAGATGGAGTAACTAAACAGGGCAGCTCAATGTCGCCTTCCAAAGCTACTATTATGACCAGTCTAGGACATAGATATCTCAATGACATTGCAGCTATGGACACTGATGCCATGGTAATCAGGAGTTTATCAAGCATGTCTGGAGATTCTCACCTACCCAATGATATGGGCTCCTTAATATTGTCCATAACTGAGGCTACTGACAATAGCTTTCTAGATGCAAAGTCCCATCAAGCACTCCAACAATTCATACTTGAAATGGAATACTTCCAATTTATGTATGGTTGGGTGACATTGTGGGAAAAAACATCAGCACATGTTCTGAACAGCAAGGAACTCTTGCCCAAGATGTTGAACTTCCTGTCTATTACTAACAGCCTAGGCATTGATTCTTGGACTATCTCAGAACATGAGGTTTCAGTATTGGCAAATGAGTTCAACTTCCTATGGACCCAAGTCAATGACCCTAGAACAAGGTACATAGAACTGCTTAATCTTATCGACTCATTTGTGTTTCCTAGTTTTTTGTTCTGAACGCCATTCACAATAATCTGCAAGATAATATCACAAAACATCATATCACGGTGCCATGCTTTACTATCTCTCCAACCAATTTTGCATTTGGATGCTGTCAAATTGGACCAACGCATCATGCAGAGTCTACAAAATTCTGGGTTTCCCTTTCTGCCCATCCTCGCAGATCTCCACCATACCGCTGAATCTAGGAGGTTTCAATTTCCCATCAATTGCCCGCATCAATGCAGGCATAGCCATCGACAGAATCACTCGAGATCTAAACCACTACATCCCAGCATACTGTTTGATAGCACACATCACTATAGCAGACTGGTCTTGTCAAATAAACAATTGTTGCTATCCTCTAGATGGGAATAGTCTTGAACACATATTTACTCACCATATGAAACTGATACCATCAGCATGGATCATTGCACAGGACCACCTAGCTAAGTTCAAGCTATCTCTCAGGGCAACTGACCAAAGTCACTTGTTGACAAGGGAATGCTCTATTTTGCATGCAATCATCCTTGCTAAGCATTACCTAGCGGTGTCTCATGTGGCTAATGGCCACACACTTTGGTCAGTCCATGTGATGGAATTCTTACAATTAAAAGATATTGGTCAATGGTCAGTAAACAATGACAATCAAACTTTCTTTCAAATGCTTCAGCCACTACATGGCAAATGGTCCAATGTTCAGCAGAGGAACTAGGAGTTACTGCGCAAAGCCTTTAGACACGTTCTGATTGGAATGCTATATGATGGCCAGCCCGACCTCATCATGTTGTGCCACCGCAGGAGAATTCAAGTGGAATTGTTCATCTCCTCAGTGGTGGACTATGGTCCAATTCCTCCTATACCTGAAGCACTGGGTACTGGTTATTGAGGCATGGATGGCTCCATGTTCCCACCATCAGCAGGTATGTTGGACCAGAAGTCAGTAACTGCTGCAGTAACAAGTTCAAAGACTGCAGTTCTCAAGCTGACTGGATGCAACGTCTTCATTTTACAGAGTGAACTTATTGGTCTTAAAGCGGGGTTAATTCTAGCAGGCAGTGAGGAAGATGATGTCATATATACTGACCACCTCAACTCTGTCAGATTAATCAAGAACAGTGATACCGATGCGGACATTGGAGCATGTCTAAGGCAAATGAATGGCTGCTCATACTACCAATGGATCTTTCTCCTCCTAATGGCCAAATGGACCAGTATCTGCTACACCAAGGGTCACGTGGAAGTATTGTCCCTGCTGTCCCTCCTCAATCACAAAGCAGACTGTCTGGCAGTTCAGGCTCAGACTAGAAAAGATACCCCTTACATTCCTGTTCCCTCTTTCTGCATGGACCCTTACACCTTTTATAGTCAGGTGGATAGTTGGATTGAATCAAACATGCAAAGCTTTGTCAATAGGTTATATGCTACTAATGCTGCACAGGTCTCAAAATTCAGCCCAGGTCTTTGGTTATGGTGTCAAGTATATGATCTTACAGTCTCATCAGAATACCCTTACCTGTGCTTCCTGTCCTGTTTCTCTGCAGTAGTTCAACTGTATGCCCACTCAGGTCAACTCCCAATGGCACTTCAATTGTTTTCCCATGGAAAGGTTGCATCAAATCAGTGCCAATTTGCTTGTGCAGGCTCCATCAAAGATGAGCATCACATTTTTGTTCAGTGCCCTCACTTTGAATCCTACAGGCACAAAGCTCATGGGGCAGTGAAATGGCTCATGTCCAACACATGTCAGGACATGGTGGGAAAGAGGTTAATAATGGACAATGAGGCTGGAGAACTCATAAACATGGCTAAGTCCTTGTTTTGTGATAACCCAGCTGTGTGGCCTTTACATTATTCTGCCTTCTATCTAGGTCAGGTACCTAACATTTTGGGGATTCTCCAAGAGCGGAGACAAGTCAGCGTCTTACTGGACCTTAGGTGACAAGTCAACTTCATTGTGTCATCGTGGCATCTTCACTCAATCCATCTGACAGGGCACATTTGGAGCCAGGTTCAGTGTCTGGTAGCGAGGGAATCATGCTCTTTTCTGTAGTATAGGAACAGTGCACAATGAAGTGTATTTCAAATGCAGTCGTAGCAAGCTTTCCCCTCAGGGGTTTTGATGCTACCCCACTTGCCCATTGTATAGTTAGAAGTTTCTGCTTTAAATAGGTCTACCATGGCATATTGTAACAGATGCAACCATAGCTACATTTTAATGTAGATAGATATCAAATAGTAACATAGTAACAATATCAATCTCAAGTTTGCTCTCTATCTATGTAACTCTCTAGATTTTCCCATCTATGTTGATGGCCTCATCATGTTATATGCACATGGCATTACACATTGACTTGTGTCAATGCATAAACCATCCTAAGTTTTGTAATAGATACTCTTCAATATACTTGAATCATTATTGTTGTTAGTACGATGTAACTTTTATTTTTTTCAACACTTTGTTGGCCACATTATGTTGGACGCCGATGGACACCGTAAGCACTTGGGACTCTGATCACCAGAGAAAGAGCCAATATACGTTTTCCATTGACATTTAATATTACCCCTGACACTGACAATTACATATATATACTTACAGTTGTCATACACTACCCTCAGTTGAGTACACGACAACTGAGAGTAAGTGAATTATACATATCATATATGGACATAATAACTTATATGAACACTACCTAGATCGAAGTACTTACTCGTGTTCTAGGTAGCACTGCTGGCACTGGAAAGTATTTCCATTGGAAAAAGTACAAAAGAAACCTGTTATACCACTTCTACATTGTTTTTTCCCAAGAAATATATCAATATTTCCCCACTAAAATAGTCAGAAAAATTTTCACCTTTTTCCCAACTTTTTTCCAATGAAAAATACTATCTTTTTACCATCCTTTTCCTAGAAATAGTGCATTTTTTAGGAAAAAAGTGTGAAAAAGCAGCATTTTTTCAGAAAAACAGTGGCAAAAGGTGACATTTTTCCTTGTAAAACAGTTGAGAAAAAGATAAACATTTTTCTAAATATTTTGGTGAGAAAATGCTTACATATTTCTTGGGTAAACACCACATAGAAGTGGTATAACAGGTTTCTTTTGTACATTTTCCAATGGAAATACTTTCCAGTGCCAGCAGTGTAGGTTCAATATAGTTGAGTACACGACGACTGAGGATCGAAGTACTTACTCGTGTTCTAGGTGTCAACTCTCAACATGTTGGATATCACAAGGTATGACACCACCGACTCCTACATTGGCTCCTATCTCTCTCTGCCCATTCACGTCGCTTGATCGATCGCATTGTTACACTCACTACATTATCACATACACTCTCTTTCATCTTTACCCTTCACACTATCACACTAGCCCTGGCTTGGCCTCTTCCATTGTCCCAGATACGTACATATACGAACGCTATGCTATCGACACCCTCAGTTAATCATATATTGTGCTGAGGGTGAGCCAGAACATTACTTAACTATCCACTCACTGACACGCTGTCCGATAGATAACAACTTACTGTATCTATCAGGTAGCGCCCCAGTCAATCATATATTGTGCTGAGGATAACAACTTACTGTATCTATCAGGTAGTATACTTCATTGAATACAAATATCTAGTTCTAACAGGTTATGGGCCTATCAAACGTTGTACTCTAAAGAAGGAACCTTTTGGACTACATCGAGAACTAAATAACCCGGCCGCTCCACGAAACAAAAGTCTCTTGGCATTCTCGGACCCTGACCCCGATCAGCCGGACAGTACTCTTACGCGCGTCACCTTGACCCTCGCGTGCAGAAATCATATAAAGAACGTTTTTTTTATCTAAAGCTCCCCTAGACTTACAACAACATGGGATCCATTTCTCCTGCCCCGTCCTCCCTCTACAACGATGCGACCTACCCTCGTATCTGGCTCGCCAAGCTAAACGCTCACTGGCCGGCCACCGAGCCACCGTTTGATCGCGCAACCGGAGAATTCACGAAATGGTCCATCAAGCTCGAGATCTTCCTGCAGCAGAGCGGACTTGATCGCTACATCTTCACGTCGGAAAAGAACCTCAGCAGGCTTGTCACGCAACCCGATCCCACCAATGAACCTAACACGTACGCTAACTGGTTATCCAACAATGATCTAATCATTGGCATCATCCGAGCAGCGGTGTCAGACTCCGAACTGGAAGGCCTCGAAACCGACGGGACCGCGAAAGAATGTTACGACGCTCTGAAGGCCCGCACCCAACGCAAGGGCCCTGTAAAGCAGGTGGCGCTTGTGCGACAAGCTCTATCGACTTACGCACCCGTTGCCGAACCCATCGACGCCACCACTCGCAAAATATGTGACCTAGTCGACCGAGCCTTCGCTATCGGGGCGATAGACAAGGACCTCCTTAAGTGCATCGCTCTCCTCAATTGCATCAACGATAAAGCTTTCGAATCCCTCCAAACCCAGGTCTCACGAGGACTCGCTGACGCAACGACCAACGCGCCTTACACCTCCTCACACATTCGGAAGCTGTTCCAGACTGTTGACAGTCTGTCCACCCTTCACCAGGCACCCGGCGACACTGCGCTCTCCGCTCGAGACTCTAAGGTCGCTTCCCACCCCCATAACCACGGCCCCGGGTTCCCTTGCTGTGAGAACTGCTACAATGCCAAGCTCTCCTGCCGGGGCCACACGAAGGAATGGTGCGTCCATCCAGGAGGAGGGATGGCTGGGAAGACTATTGAAGAATCCCGCACCGCGCGACACGCCGCACGAGGAGGAGCGAAGGGAGGAAAATTGAAGCAAGGAGGAGGTTCAAACAATAGCGGTGGCATCAAAAATGGGATCGCCATAAAAGGGCTAGACGGTCAAGCCTACATCGTCGACATAGACAACCTACAAAAAATACAGCTTGAAACCTCCAAACCGGCTGAATTCGCAGGTGCCGTAACCACTGATTCCACAGACTTCTTCGAATACGAAGGCTTCATGGCCTTCGACGACAACAAGACAGATGAACCATGGGCCACAGTCAACTGGAATACCCATACAATCCCGACCATGCACACCTGCGAAACGATCCTCGCAACCACAGCGATCATCCCATCAAATCCATCCAGCAACACCCGGCTCATCTCGCTCACTGAAAAACCATTCTACATGGACTCAGGAGCCACCGTACACATATCTCCTTGCGCGTCCGACTTCGTCACACTGCAATCGATTCCACCCCGGGCCGTCAAAGGAGTGGGAGGATCCTCAATCCAAGCCGTTGGTATAGGGCAGATACGACTCCAGGTCCAGAACCAGACCGAGATCTACCTCGAGAACGCCTTGTACATTCCCACTTCCTCCGTCAGATTAATCTCCATCTCTGCCCTTACTGCCAGGATGCAAGCCCTGATTACCTTTAGTCGCTCTGGAGTTACTATCCTCGATGAAGCGTCTGGAACCTTACTGGTGGCAGGACCCCTGATACCTGGCAAACAACTGTACACACTAGAACTCCAAGATGCGCTGTCTGAACACGCACTGACCGCCGCTCAGCGACCCGTAAAGATCGACACCTGGCACTGGCGTCTTGGACACGCCAACTATCAAGTCGTCGCCACCATGGCCCGAAACGGACTCCTGCCAGGTACGCCGTCCACCTCCTTCCCTGCACAGCCCAAATGTGACGTCTGCATCATTGGAAAACAAACGAAAACATCGGTACCGAGGGTGCGGGAGGAGGGGCATAGGGCAACTGAAAGGCTACAAATAGTTTGGATAGACCTGGCGGGACCCATGCATGTTCAATCTTCAGTCAGAAATAAATATATCATGGACCTTGTTGATGACTACTCTAATATGGCGTGGTCGATACCACTCAAATCAAAAGCAGACGCGGTCACAGCATTGCAGGCGTGGGAAAAGGAGAGAGAGCTAGAGACCGGCAGAAAAGTCGGTATATATCGAACCGGGCACGACGGCGAACTGAAGAACTATCAAATCAAGAACTGGCTGGCATCCACAGGCACGAAACACGAGTATGGCGCCCCATACATGTCCCAGCATATGGGACGCGTGGAAAGGATGCACCGAACACTCCAAGGAAAAGCACGGACCATGAGGCTAGCTGCTAAGTGCCCAGACTCCCTGTGGGACGAGTTCTATCTAACCGCAGCCCATTTACACGCCAAAACCATAACGAAGTCACTACAAGGAAAGACACCGTTCGAGTTATGGTATGGACGAGTGCCCGATTATAGCTACATGCGCGAAATCGGATGCAGGGCGTTCGTTCTCATACTACACCAGCACAACCCCAAAATCAACGCACGGGGAATCGAATGCATTCTCATTGGTTACGCACGGAACTCAAAAGGGTATAGATGCTATGACCCCAAAACCAGAAAGATATACGAGTCCTACCACGTACGCTTCATTGAGCGACATGACAGCATACCCACAATAGAGCCGAACGAGCCCGGAGCAGATAGACAAGCGCCCACGCCCACAATCGCGGGATCAGACGCGATCAAACCAATGTCGATTGGCGACATCCACAAATCATCATTGACTACCCCTTTTTCCATTGATGATGATGATGAGGTCGACACTCCCGCGCCCCCACCAGCACAATTAGTCAATCCCGCACTGGCAGAACAAAACGATGGTGATGCGCCAGCTCTCCCACGACGATCAGGTCGAATCCGCATACCAACCGCCAAAGCCGCCCTAAACCACGCGCCGATAACGCGCACCAAACGTGCTGTACAAGAGTCACAGAAGGCTGGGGAACGAATACGAGCATCCAGAGCCGAAAAACACAGCGCTCCAGCGAGACAGCACAGCGGCGATATCGCTGACATCGGGCAAGCACAACTCGACGCACAGCCAGGAGAGGAGAACGGTGGCAAGGCATTGCACGACCTGGCTCACATAGCCTTGATGGAGAGCATTGAGCACCTACTAGCCATTGCCGAATCCTTAGGGGACCCACGCACCATAGACCTCAATGATGAGCCGCGAACATGGGAAGAAGCGAAGGCGTCAGTCCACGCCAAGCAATGGGAAGCTGGATACCGAGATGAGCTAAACTCACTGAAGGATATGGGAGTCTACAAGCTAATACCACGAGACCAGGTACCGACGGGCCGCAAAGTCCGCAGGGGCAGGCCAGTCTTTAAGCTTAAAAGAGACGAGAACGGAAAGGTGGTACGCTTCAAAGTCCGGCTTGTGTTCAAGGGTTTTGAACAAGTCTATGGCCGCGACTACACCAGAACTACCTCACCAACGGCACGAATGGAATTGTGGCGGGTTCTACTCCACTTAGCAGCAACCCAAGGATGGGACGCCACCCAAATCGACATTAAGACCGCATTCTTATACGGCCTCCTTCCCGATAGTGAAACCCAGTATATGGAACAGCCTGACGGATTCAAGGAACCTGGCAAGGAAGACTGGGTATGGTGCCTAATCCAAGGCCTCTACGGCATGAAGCAAGCAGGACGCATATGGAATCAGACTCTAAACGATAATATGATATCCTGGGGGTTCACTCGACTATCATGCGAGTCATGTGTTTACTACAGAAGGAGCGACACTGGAATTGTCATCGCCGCAGTGCACGTAGACGACTTCCTTGCCATTGCCACCAGCAAGGAGGAGAACAACAAATTTAAAAGCCAACTTCGCTCCGCATGGACCATCTCTGACCTCGGCCTACCAAAGTTCGTTGTGGGCATCGCGATTCAATGGGACCACAATAAACGCACTGTCCAGCTGTCCCAGACGGCATTGATAGACAAGATCATATCTCAATTTGGCCAGTCGAACGCCACCCCCCTGTCCCTCCCCATGGAACCTGGCCTCAAGCTGCGACGAGTCGACAGGTCGTTGCTCTCTAGTAACGAGGTTCACACTCTACAGAAGATACCATACCGGTCCCTTGTTGGATGCTTGCTCTACCTCGCCATTTCCACTCGGCCGGACATCTCTTACGCCGTGCAACAACTTACACAATTCGTTGACTGCTACACTGCTGTCCACTGGCAGGCAGCCACCAGGCTCGTACGTTATCTTAAGGGAACGCGGGAGCTGAAGCTAGTACTGGGCAGCACCGACGCTCCGGCCGATCTCACTGGCTTCACCGATTCCGACTGGGCAAATTGCTTAGACACCCGCCGGAGCATCGGTGGCTATGCGTGGAGCCTAGGTTCAGGCATAGTCTCCTGGGTGGCGCGCAAACAGAAATCCATCGCCGCGTCCTCCTGCGAGGCCGAATACATGGCCGCGTTCGAAAGTGCTCAAGAATGTATTTGGTTGAGGACCCTGCTGAAAGGCATCGGATATGACTGCACGAGTAAAGCAACACCCATCCTCTGCGACAATAACGCGGCCATCAACTTGTCCGAAGACTCCACACTCCACGCTCGAGTCAAACACGTAGACATCAAATATCACTTTCTTCGGGAGCGCGTCCAGGCAGGCGACATATGTATTCGATACGTCAATACCAAATTCAATATCGCGGACATTTTCATGAAAGCGCTCGCTGCCCCCTTGTTCCTACGCCTACGATCCCTATTAGGCCTCCAGACCTAACGCATGACGCCACGATTCCTACGCGAGGAGGAGACAACCTACGATTCGGAGTCCATGGTGAGGAGGAGTGTTGGATATCACAAGGTATGACACCACCGACTCCTACATCGGCTCCTATCTCTCTCTGCCCATTCACGTTGCTTGATCGATCGCATTGTTACACTCACTACATTATCACATACACTCTCTTTCATCTTTACCCTTCACACTATCACACTGGCCCTGGCTTGGCCTCTTCCATTGTCCCAGATACGTACATATACGAACGCTACGCTATCGACACCCTCAGTCAATCATATATTGTGCTGAGGGTGAGCTATCCACTCACTGACACGCTGTCCGATAGATAACAACTTACTGTATCTATCAGGTAGCGCCCCAGTCAATCATATATTGTGCTGAGGATAACAACTTACTGTATCTATCAGGTAGTATACTTCATTGAATACGAATATCTAGTTCTAACACAACACATTATGGCCAGTGTGATATGTAGGATATCGAAAAGTTAAAAGGATAAGCGAGACAATGGAATGGTGTTACAATGGGAGGAGATGGACACAAACGTAGGGTCAATAGTGGCATATTTCTGGATATCTAACATAATGAAGTATTGAAGATTACCTCAAAGTATCTGACAATGTGGTCGTCATGATCATTTCGGAATAAACCCGTGACCCAGTGCCAAGACCAAGAAGAGTATACTGAAAAACCCGTGCAAATATGTGTACTTTTTACCCAATGAATTCCCTTTATCTCATTCTATCACATGAGGCTAGTATCGAGTTAGTAAGTTTTCTTGCTTCCTGGTTTCTACTCGAGTTGTACCATGGCCCTGTTGAATTAGTCACTGGCATGAAGGCTATCCTGCTACTTGATAGGGGAGCTCTTACTAATGCCTACTGATTTTTTCTCGCCGTGATAGTCATTCAAAGTGTTACCAGACACCAGACACCATAAAGTACCTCTGGGTGAACTAGTTTGGTATGATCATCTTCCAAGTTGACCATTAATTAAAATGTTGGTATGACATCACTGTCACTCTCGACATATCACACATATCATGATCATATCCTTTTCCCTTTCTCTCGATTCATTCACCCTTTGTCTTCACCCTTTCCTTTGTTGCTTACTCTTATATATACAGACATTTACTACACGATACCCTCAGTCCTTTCTACGAGACTGAGGGTGAGCTTTCACACTACTTTACTATACTTCAACCTTACTAACGTCATACCTTAGCTAGAATACTTACAACGTGTATAGGTATGACAACAATATAGTCCTTTCTATGAGACTGAGGCTAGAATACTTACAACGTGTATAGGTGCAGCAATAATTATAGGTCTTAGTTCTGAGATAAAAAACAGTCTCTGTTCACTCGACTACATCTGCGCCGCTGACTTAATGTCCGTTCAAATGGCATACTTCACGACGTTGCTGGTTTAATTGTCAGCGCCACGATACTTCAGCCCAAGAGAATGACGCCAAGATGTCGGGCCGCCGACGGTCCGGAGCGACAACTACTTGACAAAGACAAATTTGCGAGATCTTTGCATGGAATTGCGACTTTCGTTCTCTACAATCCGACGTTTCATTAGTGTTCCTCATTTACATCCACATCGGTCACAGCTATGCAACTGCTCATATCGTTATTCTCACAGTTCAGCAAGCGACAAGCTTTTCGCAGATGCAGCGCGTGAGGAAGCCGAAGAACAAGATCGAGCTAAACAGTCCTCTCGCATCACCGCTCTAGAGAACGAACATGAGAATTGGGATGGGGACGAGCGTATACAAGACACTGTCCTCCGCATGCTCGTCGACAAGTACAAGCCCTTGCGCACTGGGGCCATACAATCCGCGGACCAGAAACTCAAGGTTTCACCCCCTGGAGTACGTCCGAGGAGCCAGGTGATAATAAAGCCGATGACACCGTCTACGGGCTCGTGGGCTACTGAACCGCTGCTGCCGTCGAAGGAGGGTCACCAGCCGTGGCATACTACCTTCAAGGTGCCAGACCATGCGACCTCGTCAATCAAGTACGCTTCATTGCCTCCGCTTCCTGCTCAGCCAACAGTACCAAAATCCATGCCTGTCGATGAGAAGGCTAAGAGGAAGGAGAGAGAGGAGAGGAAGAGGATGCAGCAAGGTATCAGGCTTGGCAAGGCAAAGGAAGCGACACTAGATTATCGTATGGGAGTCAGAGGATCTGGAGGGGGTTCTGGAGGACAGATGACTCCAGTAAGCTTTAAAGGGTGGACGAGCCTTGTGGAGGACAGAATTGAGGTGCGCATTCTCAATAATGCTACTTTGGAAACATTGACTGACTATCCATTAGAAAGCTCGCAAGGCTGGCTTATTTCAAAATATCAAGGGTAGAGGGAAACCTTTGATTGCGTCTACGGACGAATCTAACCCATTCATTGCGCGAGAAGAGTTTCTCATGAATCGTATTGTGCAACGAAATGGAGCTGTGCCTCCGTGGGTCGAAGTACAAGGCGGTAAGTCGCCAACTTTTAGTGCTCTTCCCGATCTTATGGTTTCCGAGGAAGAACTCGACAACGCAGTTACCACCTTCCGTGAAATCCTCCGTCAGTCATGGGTCCGTCGCGTTGTCAACATGATAACCTCAACCACGCCCCCTGCCCTTCTACATACTTTTACCCTAAACGATATCAAAGCCTTCCGTGACCCAGAATGGGAGCAACGTGAACGCTCATACCATCACATTGCTTTGGAAGAGCTCAATGCCATGGTACGAAAATACAATGGGATGGCTCCATACGCAGTGCGACGGCCGTATTATATCTACCACGTTGAGATGGAAAGGCTCTTTGAGGACTCCGCGGAGAGCATACTTTCGGCGTTGAAGGAGAGAATTCATGCCATTGACGCCAAGAACTTGCTGAGTGCCACGAGAGCAGGTGCCGAATCCTCCGTTGTTGGTATAGAAGGCGATGGCATTCAAATATGGAGCTTGCGGGACGTATTTAAAGGCTGGTTGGAATTTATACTGTCGAAGCTTTGGAGACGCCAGCGGAGAATTTGAACTGCCTGCCACAGTCTAGCTGATTCGGGACATTCCTTGGCATGTTAATGATAAGTCCATTTCACAGACCCGCGGTTCCTCCTTGCAGACAATTTGACTGAACCTTGGATGGACGAAGATTCCAAGGATCGGCTCAACATTCCATCGAATGACAAGGTGTCTGTCGGATTGCTCCGATGGGCAACCATTTCTGTCCGGCCAAGGAATCTGATCTACGGTTTTGGTCCTTGCATTCCACCCCTACATGCTTCGTCGAGTGAGAGCTAGACCACGCACCTTGCGTCCAGCCCAGCCAAGCCAAATAGCGTGTCAATTGTTGTCCTGATTATCATCCATACCGTAACGGGAACATGCGACGCATGATTATCATCGTGCACTACAATGGGTGCACAAATTGCGAAACCTTAGATGACTGACTCGATAACCGGTCATGTGGGTTGCGCTCCTGGGATATGACCGGTTGTCTCGATTCAGTGCAGCACCTCGAGGTTCGCACGAGGACTTGGCCGCCGGAATTACGTATGGAGTGTATTGAGCTTTGTCCACGTCCATGTCCTTAGGGGTAGTAGATACAAGCTAGCCGATTTTCGATGGCAAGTTGAGTCAGTATGTCCATTGAAGTCGATCATAGTTATACAAGAAAATTGTCGCGCGAGTAATTGACGATTAGACGCCACCTCGAGGCATGCCTCACGTTGTCCAGATGTCTTCTGATGTCCCTAAGCGCTATCTTATTCTTAAATGCCGGCTAAGTACAATAGTTCCGACTTAGGTTATTCGCTTCTTCATCCCATCATATTTCTACTCGTCCCTCTCACGGCTGAATCCAACCCATGTCTTCCTACACCGACGACGAAATTATCGTACGTATATCGCCTGCTCCCATTGCACAGTCGTTGAATTGCTCGTGCTCTCTAGCCCGGTGACATCGTCGCCGTCCGACATGGCCTGAAAGGCAGACAGGAGGGCCTCGTCATCGGTTCCCACATCGACCACTTGGTACGTCTCGCTTCGCCCTTCTGCAGACCTCCGCATCCCTCAATGATGGGTTCTTTCTCCCTCTAGGGCCGCCAAGTCATCGAGGTACAGCTCGATAGCACTGAAGTGTACCATGTCTACCACCCATATGTTACACGGCTGAGAAGAACAATCTCGTATTCTCATCCGAGTCTCTCTGCGCCTCACAGGGTCCGAACCGTCGAGCGTCGCGTGCTTTGGTGATCGATCATACATGTCCTCGGAATGTTAGGAATCACTGATATTCATCATTCATACATATTCACACATTCTTTTTCATTTTTCGTATCTTGGACGACATCCGTCTTCATCTATTCACTCGGGGGCGTGGAACTTGCATCTAAACGTTAAATGCTCGGAGGAGAACAAGGGCTAGACATGAATGAAGAAAAAATTCAGTACAACTTTTCCTTCATTCAGTTTATACATAACTATTACTGATGACGTATGATCCTATCTACTCGCCTGAGCCTGATCGATTGTATTATTCCTATGTGATTCTTTTCTGCTCATGGACAAAAAGAAGGCATGGTGCGATGAGCAAACATTTCCAGAGTACTTTGGTACACGAAGTCGAACATTGTGACAAACAAAGCGAATTTGCAATGAAGAACATGAAATGAATAAACCTAGATTAGCCTAATGATACAGAGTTAAAGCGAGATAAAGAGGATGGTCTTCTATGCTTTGAGATCGACGACCGGCGAGGGAATCGGGATCGCTTTGTGTGAAGTCGGGGCGTCTCTCCGGTTAGGTGACGGTTTTGGGTGTTTCGATGATGGAGTTGCTTTTGGCGCTGAAGTGGACTTTGGCGGGGGTGTAGGTGTAGTAGGTGTAGTCGGAAGCGGGGCAGAGGGAACAACGGG
>QGOA01018259.1:0-18755 GCA_003313075.1 Termitomyces sp. MG16
TTGCCTGATCCGTCGTTTTCTAAATATGATCTGCACTGCCTCGCTCAATCGTCGCGGCTCATTTCTCCCCCCGTCATCAACCCCACACTCATCTTCAATGACTGACTCGCCTAATTGATCCTCGCCGAATCTCATCACGGTGCTACGGGGAATTGACTTCGGACCCACAAAATTTCAATCTATCGCCCGGTGAATCTACACAATATACTTGATAGGCCCGGCGCGTGTACCCATTGCAAGAAACTCAAGGTATACCATTTCTCCAGTCCCTTTAGGAAACCTTACTCTGGATTGACGGCTCATATGTTATGTCATTCTCTTCGTTTGTTTCTTACTTTTTTTTGAAAAATTTTCGGTGGCTGTCAAATCAATCGCTCTGTCCATCTTGTGAACTTTTCACGGTGATCGTGATTCTTACTTTTTGTTGTCGGTGGTTACTTTTTACAGCTACGTCTCTATTCTCTTAACACCGCACCGCACTCCGCAAATCTTGACCTGATGCTTATTCTCCGAATTTGACAGATGAAGTGTGATTTTCCAAAAGGCGACAATACATGTAGGAGATGCAAAACTGGCGGTCATTTTTGCATTGTCGAAGGAAGAAAGCCGAGAACGGCACCCAAGTAAGTCTTAATCCTCACATTCATCATTTTCTATCTTTCGGCACTTTGTACTTGCGAAGGTCGTTTATCTTCTCCGGCATACTTACGTGATCATGTGAGAAGATCATGATCACCATTCTGACATATTGGAACCGCAGACTTTGTCTAATTGTACACGGGAGATGATGAATGCCTTGGCGCAGCTTCGTCCATCTGTTTAAATTCAGGCGTTTGAAAAGAACTACCTGATCACATCTCTCTGTTCCCTTTCTTTAAGATGTACTCTTCGTCAAATTCTTCCCTTGATTCTTTACCATCGATTTCGTCTTCTTCAACGTCCTCTCTATCTTCCACCATGTCCTCGAACTTAGACTTACCGCTTTCTTTCGTCGCCTTTAGCAAACGCGAATATCTCCTCGCACAGATCAAACAGAAGGATGCGATTATTGAATCCCTTCTCAAACAGGTGAACAGTGCACATGACTATTACGATGGCATTATTCATCGCACTATGTCTAGCTGCATAACCCATATATCTCAACTCCTATTTCAATCGCGTCTTATCGGATGGCCACATCACCCTCGGACCAGAATAACAAGAACATCCTGGATTGGTTAGATCGCCTAAAATCTAGCGTTCGTTCTGCGGGTGGGAAAGCTGGACCTAGCGCTTTCAAGGACCCTCGTGACCCCAACAGCGGAGATGACGATTCCGATACGGAGGAGACACACGCACAACGATTCGGTCTTGTGGCGCCTCCGGACGACGACGACAGCCAGACGGTCGGAGGCGAAGATGGCACAGCCGTAAATGATAAGCTATCTTCTCTCCCGGATTCGGATACTCCCTTGGGCCTGATCGCGAATTTGAGCTTGAGCAACAATAAGTTGAAAGGCAAGAAAGATGTGAAGGAAATAGACGAGAATCCGGACGATGACGATGTCGTATGTGCTGTTCCTTTAATTTTCCCTCCGTGTGCAAGAAATGAAACTGACCTCTCTTTTAGGGTGTTGCTAACGAAACATATTTCATGCCAGGTTTGCTATCCCGAATACATTACGTTCACATGACCTGATCATATTACGGTTTCAGGCCCTGCTACTGACCTTGGCATACGGGCAACGTTAATCGAGCAACACAGCCCTCCTGAGATCTTGGTGCATGGATTAGTGACGCCTGGGGATGTAGATGCTCTCTTTGAGATGTTTGTCATAACCCTCTTTTTGAGTCTTTTTACTTACATACTTTGACTTCGCTCAGATTTTTCAAACGCGTAAATGTGAGCATACCATGTCGGGCCTCTTCGTGGCATGTAGTAATTTGATCCTTCACAGCCTTTCGTTTCACTTTTGGATCCGAATATTCACACGCCGGCATCCACCTTTGCAAGATGTCCCTTCCTTTTTACCGTCAGTGAGTAATCAAGAGTTGATCTAACAAAAAAGCAATGACGGATCACATACACTTGTAGTCTGCGCTGTTTCATCAAGATTCTATACAGAAAAATCAGAGATCTATCCAATTGCTATGCATTTCGCGAAACATTCAGCAGCAAACGCTCTCATCGACGGATGGAAGTCTGTGGAACTTTGTCAGGCATATATCTTGATGAGCATATACGCTGTCCCAGCGCGGAGATGGGAAGAGGACAGGAGTTGGCTCTATACTGGTCTAGCAATAAGGTAACTCCGACGACACCTCAACTCTAATTTGAATGACAACTTAGTGCTATTCAGGATTGCCACCGATCTCAATCTTCACCAGGTTTCTACAACCAAACCACAGAATGAGAAGCAAGAAAGGGAAATCTTGAATCGAACAAGAGTCTGGATGATTTGCTCTAATTTGGACCGTTCAACAGCAACACAGTTTGGCAAGCCGTCCACTATCAAGGAGGATTAGTTGGTCACCTTTTCGTAAACACGCTTTCTTGCGGAACTAAACATTTGCTTTGCAGTATCATGCGGAACGCAAAGGAATGGTACAAGAAGTCGAAATACAACCTTTATGTAAGAACCTTCGTTCAATTGCCGACTTGTAGCAACTGACATTTCCAACTGATGCTAGTACGATGTACATCTATGCGCACATTCAGCCCTTTTACGAATCATGGCCAAATCCCATGACGAGATCTTCAGCGACCCATCTTCACCAACTGGTCTCAATAGGGTATTCTTGACCTACCCCTCTATATGAACCCAACTCATTTAAATCATTTATAGCGGGTGGATTTCCGTACAGTGACCATGGACCACGACGCACAATTGATAAGATATCAGGAGGAATGGACGCAACGGTTTTCTGAACATTCCGATCTCACTGGTAGGATCAATGCCTATGCACATTCCATTATTCTCACCATGTAGGGTTCCAGATGGAGGTTGTGCCTTCCGATGTAGTTTGTTACCATTGTACGCTCATTACCTTCCACCTTTTGCACGAAGTCTGACCTTTCTCAAAGTCTCGTGGAATATTCGCGCCTCGTGATGTTTTCATTCGGATTTCAACAAGCATACCAACGTGGCATTGAGCCGAGAGATAATATGTATTTTAGCAAGGTACAGGTTTTGACGAACAGACCCTGTGGAAACCGTTCTGATCTCTCCATAGTGTCTGGATGCTGCTAAATCTGTCATACGTAATATGGTCGAAACTCTGGCCCCAACAGGATATATGCGTTATGCACCTGATGGTATGTTGTTCGGGTTCTTATGCTGAAACCTGTTCACCTTCAGGGCAGGGCATTTTATCTTCGCTTCTTTTGCTTCAGCTTTCCTTCTTAAGGTATGTGGTTGATTGCAGCAGCGGTAATACAGGAATGTTCATATGATATCTCCAAGATTCTCAAACCTGAATTTTCCAACCTCCTGTCGAAGGAGCAGGAGACTGAAGCCTTTGACTTAATTGGACGACTTATCCAAACTTTGAGCTCTCCTGAAATTGCAATCGACGATCGTCATACTCCGAAGCTCTATGCGCGTTTCCTTGCTGGCCTCCTGTCACGCCACAGGCGAGATGGGGCGACTGTGGGACGCCTCCACCCACACCCCCCACCAAGCAACAACACGCCATCCCGCGACGTTGCGCATGCCTCTTCCGCCTCGACCTTTTCTGTTCGCTCCCCTCAAGATGACGGCAGTTCAACTCAGGTTTCTAGTTTGAAATCTTCTTTCCAGCAAGATAGGAAGATGGACACAACTCCTATTTATCAGCCAGAAGCTACTTTTTCAGCTGCAATTGGACCAATTCATTTTGGTAGCAACGTTGGCATTGCGTCATTTGGAAGCGGGATGTCTGATGAGGAGATGCTTGCGGCGATGCAGACGCTTGAGAATCCGGCCTGGTGGGAGAATATGATGATGCCTGGGTAAACCAATCTTTTCTTAGTTGGTCTGGTCAACAAATTGATTCTTGCAGATTTTCGTGGCCAGATGCGGCGTCGTCCCCCAGCAGCAACGGCAATTCTCCACAGGTATCATATTCTCAAACGGTATATTCCCCGTCAGCACCGTATCCTATTCAATACCACAATGTTCCTACTGTAGGGGCTATCAACATGCTCCAGACCACGCAAGTGGGTTTGTATTAGAAATTTTGTTGCATATTCATCGTTAGACCCTTTACCTCTCGCGCATCACGGACTTTTTCCGGTCAATCTACTGTATCAGAACCCCTACAGTAATGCGATCTCCACGATATGGGTTTCTACATGTAGTAGAATTGGTGCGCTAAGACCCTGTCGAGCTGAGCATCGAGCATCTGCGATATAACTTCTTCCCTGGAAGCCACTAGTACTCTGTGCCTACGCTAGCTTCGAAATGACTACCCAGAGCTCGCTGTGCCAGAGAATACATTACGTCCATCCTGTAGCTCTAAGCGCTTCAATTTCGAGGAAGCGATATCTATCTTCGAACAAACTGAAAGCATACTCAGCGCTCATAGAAACTTTGGCGAGGGACCGTCCGTGACAGTATCATGCAGGGCTGCTCCGAGATACCATGAGCATATGTACAAAGACGAAGAGAGACGGCCTTGATGTTCACTGTGGACTGATGTATTTGTACATCCAATTGCATCTTATCCTAGGTACTCCTAAAGAGAATACTCACACGGAAAAGGGATATACAGGACGAAGGATATGAAAAAAAAGCTTGAGTATATTATGAAGGTCGTCGATCAGATCCCATCATACAAGAGCTTGATAATGTCATGGGGCCCGTTGTCGAGACATCCAAGGAAAAAAAGGCGAAAGAGGGCTTCATGAACGAACTAGCTTTTCACGACGTTGGGACAGACGGACTCGTTCGGATGTTTGTTGAATTGACCATCTTTCACCCATAGCCCGATTCCCTTGGGGATGCATTTGTCCAAGTATACACAATCGCGTCCGGAGACAACATGAGTAGGTATGGGCCGTTGCAGTAACTGTGACGATTAGGCGATCTTATTCAACAGTTTCGGCCAATTGCGGGTTGCAAAGGGGAATATTGGAATGGTGATTGCCCGCGTCGCTGCTTCCATAATCGTTGAGCTCAATGCCAGAATCTGAAGGCGAGTCATTGCGGCTGTCAGACTTGGACATAAGATTCTGCCCAGATGTTGAGCGAGAGTAGTGGTCATACTACTGTTTTTTAATCCGAATACTAGGTCCCGACAAGTTGGGATCCAGAAACAAGTATCGCCCGAGTATCAATATAACGACAGGTTTGGTATTAAGCTCGTGAGAGCTCTGGAAAGCCTAATACAGTCGAACCTAATCAATATTAATGGCTCCAATAACCCATAATCCCCTTGGATTTCGGCTCCGACCAGCTTGTATGTGATCCTACAATGAGACCTCCACTAATCCATAATCATGAAAAGCTTAGCCCTGCCTTCCACATCAATTGCATAACCATCCTTAGCTGAAAATATATGAATGTTTCTAACTTACAAAGACTGCATTTGTAGAGACTGCAATAGACTTGTTGCTGGTAAAGACAGGATAAACCATGATTTCTGTCACTATGGGAATCATCATTCGTTGTCTGAGAATGTGCCGTGAGCAAAAGGCAACAAACATCAGCGAATCCCTTCTTTTTTTTTAAAAAAAAAAGAGCAAAGGAACCAGTCAACACCGGGATGGTAACAATGTGATATCAAGCGGCTTGGGAGGAAATGCGACTCTTAAAACAGGAGCAGGACTGAGCATACTCGAAGAGGCAATTAGTATTTGATGAACGGCGAAGAGGAAGGAAGTATCACATAGCCGATGACCATCGAAAGTTGATTCATTCCACTGCAAGCTACAGTCGAACTTGTCATAACCCACTGTCAAGACCGAAACTTATGGGTATGGAAGATTTCAGAACAGAACGGGTTGCTCGTTTCTTTTTCACCAATACAGGTAATCACCTGTTCAACCATGACCGCAGCAGCGACACACAGTGACAAGAACAGTGCAATATACTGCTCTTCATATAACCTCTTATGTATGTTTTACTCTCGATTTGTATGTGAACGGGTTCACAACCAATAGAATCACTCCATCAAAATACACCTGCAAGGTTTCCCACGAGTAGATCAGGACCGCCAAGATTTTAGGCAATTTCAGCCGAACTTTTGACTGTTTACTGTGCTTGTATCTCATCCCTGGGTTTCAAAATCGGGTGTTTGCTATTTTTGTCATGTTCGATCGTCTGCAACTGTAGTTAAGATCAGTTACTTGCTGCTAGATCACAGAGCCGAAATGAAAAGCCCTCTGTAAACTTTTTCGGTTCGTTTGGAGGATATTGACATTACTTCCACGGAAACCCCGTGGACAAGCCGTGGCACTGCTGTATATATATATATATCCCACGGTTATGAGTCTTACGGCGATCCTGTGTCTTTCAGTCCTCTCTACTTGTCACTCCTTCAACAAAGTCTCCAACATGTCCCTTTTGTCGACTTTATCTACGGGAAACGGGCCTGAAGACCTGGAGAACGAGGGCTTACCCAGACCCCTTAATCCGTCGTGCAGCCCTGATTGTGCATCTTCGAGAGCACACAAGCCCACATGCATAGTTATTCCCACTCTCACAACCGCGCCACAAACATCTACATCCTCTGTAATTACAGAAACGACCGCTCTTATTCGGCGGTATTGTCACCCGACACCGCCGTGGTACAACACCCAATCACATACACCCATGCTGCCGAATTCAAATTCGAACACGACTACGACGTCTCAAGGTGGTGTGCCGAATATCATCCCGCACATTATCCCGCACGTTCTTAAAATCGTGATTAAGAGTATGCCCCCCGTTCTTCTTGGGTGCCTGCTCAACATCCTGGATGGAGTCTCCTGTACGTTACCGATCTCCTTTATATAGCTGTGCCATCCCACTTCACTTCATTGCCTAAATATAGATTGAGACTGACTTGGATTGATTCTCAAACAGATGGTATGATCCTGTTCCCTGGTACGGGTGTTTTTTCGGAACTTGGTCCAATAGGCGTCACAATGTTCTTTCTCTCGTGAGTATCCACGGTTTATTGATCCATTATGCCAGCATTCAACAACTCGTCACTTATTGCGTAATTTTGCTAATTTGTCTCTGGCACGTGGTCACACCTTGTCATCTTTAGCACAACCCTCGGACAATTAGCATACACATGCGGGGGAAGTGCGTTCGCAGGTGCGAATGGAAGTATGATGATAGAAGTTATCGTAGGTCTTTTTTCCAACCGCTCGACTTTAGAATACTTCCCTCGCAAACTCTAACTTTTTTTGTCACAGCCCTTCTTCCACACTATCGCAACCAATATTCAATCCCAGATTGGGGAGGACAATCCGCATGAAGTTATAGCCACTACACTGGCTGCGTTCACTCTCAGCTCCTTTTTGTCAGGCACGTCCAATCTTCTCTTCAAAGATGGATCAACGGAACCAATTTTTTCACATAATGCAGGGTTGGCATTTTTTACCCTAGGTGCACTCAAACTTGGCACTTTAATGGACTCGTTTCCGAAACACATTCTCATTGGGTACGTACACTTGTCGATTATACTCGCGTTCAAATTATCCCATTGAAAAAAAAATCAGATGCATAGGCGGCGTAGGCGCATTCCTCATACAAACAGGATTTACGGTATCTCTCCGAATAGACGATGACAAATTCAAAGGGAATTGGGGAACATTGGAGATGATGTTCTTGAATAGGAGGAACTTTGTGTTATGGGTTGTGCCTTTGGTTCTCGCAGTGTCGTTGAGGGTTGTGACGAGTAGGTGGAAACATCAATTGATCTTTCCTATCTGTGAGTTACAATGCTTCCTTACTTTCCTTCTTCATTTGGACATTTGATTTTGCTTGTGACTTTTTCCCCATGGAGATGTTTTTTCCGTGTTCTCATGTCTTTGACGTTCTATTTCCGAGGCATCGGTTACTGATGTTTCGGTACTAATACTGGTCTGAATCTGGGACAGATTTTCTCATCATACCGGTCCTCTTCTACATCGGAGTCGCAGCGGTTGGCGCTGACCTCTCAGACCTACGCAAAGGAGGATGGATCTTCGATATGGGGTCCGCAAAATCTCCAGCATGGTACAAATTGTACTCTTATTTTGGTAAGTCTCTTTCCTTCCGTTAATGCAAGGCGCTACTTTCCTCTCATTCTCTCACCCCCTGATGGGCGATTGTTCCGAATCGGTTACTTACGTACGTATCTACCTAGATCTTCAAGCCATTCGGTTCGGGGTGCTGTGGGGTACTCTTCCGACACAGTTTGTGTTGTGAGTGGGGTTCTTTTTTGTGTTTGAAAGTGTGGAGGCTGATTGGGGGTTTGTGATGTGTAGGCTGTTTTTCAATATCCTGCATCCACCGCTAAATGTTCCAGCTTTGTGTGCGTTATTGTTGCTTCTTAAAAAACCAGAATTCATGGCATTGAATAGCTATATCCCTGAAAGAAGATGTCGATGCAGATAAGGAACTTGTTGGTCATGGATATTCAAACATTCTTTCCGCTCTGTTTGGCACGGTGTATGTTTAGAGTACCTTTTCTTACAAGGTCGACGTCTAACATTTTTTGACAGACCAAACTACCTCGTTTATGTCAATACAATTTTGTGAGTACCGAGTGCGTTGGATAATTGGTCATCTCTTAGCTATTCTGTTGAAAAGATTCTATCGTGTCGGTGGTGGTAGCAGAATCGCTGGATTTTTGCTCGCTGTCATGACGGCAGTTTTGGTGGTCATCGGAACAGGTCCTATCGCATATATTCGTAAGTTCTGTTCTCTGTCACTGTCGGACTTGTGCAACTGATCTGATCTATACTTACAGCGGTTATGGTTGTCGGTGCCTTGGTTTTCGTTCTCGGCATTGATCTCGTCACTGAGGCGGTTTGGGACACGCGGAAACAAACTACCAGGTAACGCCCAATGTCTCTCGCGATGATAAAGTAGAGACTGTAATCTGTTGGACATTAGGACCGAGTATATTACAATTGTCGGAATCATTGTTGTCATGATTGTATGGGACTTTGTTATGGGCGTCCTATGTGGCATCATTGCTAGCTGTGAGTATTTATTAAACATCTTTCTTCTTTTTTTCATGAAGTCCTTGATCCATCGCTTCACAGGTTTTTTCTTTGTCGTCCAAAACTCGCAACGGCAAAGTATACGTTCTCTTCATACGGCAGAGACCGCTATGTCGACAGTTCGAAGACCAGGCCATCAGCGTGACTATCTCCGCGAAGCATTGAAACGAGCAACGATTGTCAGACTTCAAGGTTCTTATTTCATTTTATAGAAATTGAAGACTTTTTTAAGTGCTCGCGATGCCCAACTCTAGGTTTTCTCTTCTTTGGAAACATATTCCATATCGAGGATACAGTTCGAAAAGCTGTGGATGGCTTCGAATGCCATTATAATACTGTCAATTTTCTTATCCTCGACCTCACACTTGTGGCGGGCGTGGATATGTCCTCGTCAGGAGCATTCGCACGGATACACCGTTATCTGTCAAGAAAGGCAGCGACGATGGTGTTTTGTGGGTTCTGTAGAGACTCGGCAGTGGCAAAGGCGTTGGAGAGCGTGAATGTTCTTGATGCTCACAATGTTGAACATTTTCCAACATTTAACGATGCCATGGAGTGTGAGTTGTCTCGATGGTGGTTTTTTGAATCTCATATTTTGTGTCATGAACAGGGACTGAGAATGCGTATCTTTGCATGGCACAGAAGTATGAGGTCACATCAACCGGTGTGTAAAGTAGTTTGTTCTTTATCGGCGGTCATATGATTGTAGGGTAGCTCTTCCTGGACGACACGATCATGGATACGATACATTCGAAGCACAAGCGTTAACAAGTGGCCATAGGACGATTGCCAATGGTCAGCACATTTCAATCATATATCGATTATAAGTCTCAATTCTCTCAGGAAAATACAGAATTGAAGGCTTGCAGGAAAATCCAGATGAACCCCTCAACACCCTTATCAAGGCATTCTCTTCCTTTGATGACATTGATGTCGACCTCTTCCGGCCCATGAGCAAGTATCTTGAACATTTATGTCTTCCTGAAGGCCACGTGCTGTGGAAACAAGGCGACGCTCCGGATGGGTTGTATATCATCGAGTCTGGTGTCCTGAGAGCCTCATACAGGTTTGCTGAGCACATACAACATGTCGAGGAATCAATGGTGTCGGGGACTCTTTCTGGTGAATTATCGGCTTTGTCGGCTCTTCCTAGGAATGCCACTGTTGTTGCGGAACGTGATGTGACGTTGTGGAAGTTGAGCACCGAGAATCTCATCCGTCTTGAGGTGGAGGAACCTAGGCTGGCGATGTGTTTCCTTCGGCTTGTTCTCAAAGGTTTGTTCCCTGTCTAGTTTCTCGCTGTTTCGGGGACTTACAATGGTCAGCTGCAAAATTCGATTACGACACCCTACTTTCGGCGTTGGCGTCACGACAATAGCATAAATAAACATGGAATCTTGGACGGTACGAAATTGCTGCAAAGTATGGAAGATTGTCTATTATGTGTAATGATCGACTGGAGAAACTGATATATACTACCAATGATGCTTTGACTCTGGGCATTCATAATAATACAATCTCGCATTTGGACACCAAATATATAGTGATATATTGCAAGACAGTTCAGGTTCCTACTCCACTGACGGGCACGCCTTGACTACTGTCACGAGATCATTCTAGGTTGCTACAGTCACCTCTGTCTTAACTCATGCCCCTGAGTGGACACCAGGAGCAATGGGTTACGAGAGAGTATGTTCTGTGAAGGAGATAAGATAAAAAGGTCTTACCATGATATTTGATCTGATCCATGTATCAGGGAAATTTCCGACAGATGAGGTCTCTATTTTATTGAGTAATAAATCATGATAAGCTTCTTTTTCCTGTTGTTTTTGTATAAGCTCTGCTGTCCAAAGTAGATTCATAGACATTGGGTGAAGTGTTCAAGCAAAGTAAAGCCATGGTCACATCATCCTGACACAATATTGGTAAACTGGATGTATATTTGAGATCTGTAATTGTAGCCAGTGCTGGGCATTTTGGGAGCAGGCCAGAAGTTGATCTTTGATGCTTCTGGCATCTTGTGAGAGCTTGTATCGAAGGTAATTGAACTGTCAAAGAGCTTCAAGTTCCATGAGTACATGAGTCCCGTGCACACCGGCAGTTGCTTGTTATTCAAGTGGTCTTTAGTCCTATGGATGGCCTCACATTGATAATTCAGGTCATTCGGGATCGCGTGAAAATATTTGGCGCCGAGGAAGTCGAAATAACATTTCTGAGAATTGGGATCAGAAAGTGTCTTCGGATTTGATGCTGCCCATAACACAGACGGAAGCGATAATGACATCGTGTCGCTGCATCCGAATTTAAGATGCCCACAACGTATGGGCTCTCCAGGAAACACGTCCATAGACGAAGTTTTCCGGCCCGGATACTACGGTACACGGTCCGGTTGTTACAAACGATAATCTTTATCGTGGGGCCGCCAGTACTTGCAGATTGCTACTCCTGAGGCCTGAGGCCTGAATCCCTGGTTTATGAAGCAATCTGTCCAGTTCGACATGGACATACCTGATCATGAAGTTCTATCACTTAGATACCCAGCCGGAAGCGCTCCAGATAGTCGAAAGACAATACCTTGGGACGAAATGAGTATTGAAGTGAAGGTGAGAAATTCGTTTATTCGCTGAGTGTCTCTCTACTCATTCGCATTGATTTCAGATGCTCGTGCAAAGAGCTTCGAGCGGTTCTCTTGAGGGGCTCCAAGTCCTTGTTGCCTGGATGGAGCTTAACAAACTAACAGCTCGCCAAGATCGCCTGGTGCCCATTCTATATCATCATCTGGAAAAGGACCCACCCTGTAGCTTTGACAATCAATCTGCAATTCTGAAGGCGAGGTTTGCATCAGCATCTTTAGAAGGTGTTGTGCAGAGTTTTTTGTGGCAGTTATCGTCGACCGCGATTTCCACTTCCCGAACTCTTCAGCACTTTACCCGGTTCTGGGACAGCATCTGGAAGTGGATTAATGCCCTATATTTGTGCATCTACTCGAAAGGCCTATTCCACGACCTTGATACACCAATAAACAATGGGACGGATGAATATCGGACGGTGATCGCCATCCGACATCTCATTACTATCTTAACTCATGAACAATTTGGGTTATGGCCTAGGTTACTGGAAACGCCGGGTTTCGTACCTCTTCTGGCCGATGTCTGGGCTAGACTATCGGAGACCGGTTCAGGATCTGCCTATGCCTCGTCAACCTGGCACAGTATCAGTGCCTCCTTCTTTCTCGTTATTACAGAACACCGTCGCACTGCGATTATTGTGGATGCACTCAATGGGGATGTCTCAAGACTGGCAACTTTGATACTCAGGAATCTCCGCGCCGTGATTTTTGATGTGGAACTTAGGGATGAATATTTGCAACTTGCTTTGCCTTTTATCTCTTTCATATCATCTAGTTCTTTCTATGTACCGAGATTGGGCACTGCACTTCTTGCCCAACACAGCATGATGGAAGTCATGCGCACACTCGCACTCCACGTAAGCAGGCCTCATACCAAAGCTGAAATGCAAGATCCTATGCATGGGTATCATGTCAGATCGTGCATCCGGTTGTGCCTCATGTATATCCAAGCAGCTTCCAAGGTCACGGACGGTTACACCTGGCTTACTCAGGCTGTTCGATCACAAGTCATACAATCAATATTGAAAGCTGCTGCTCTTCCGCAGCCACCGACCGACCTTTCAGGTCTAACGGCTACAGAGATACGCCGTGTTTCCAAGTCCTCCCCTGCTAAGCTGGAAAACGAACTTATCACTGCCACGCAATTTCTCTTAATGTTTCTCATATACCGTTCATACACAAGGGAACTGGACAGAGTGATGGAAGATCCGGTAATACCACTCTTGGAATCCCGAGTCCCCAAAGACGGGAAATTTTGGTCATCTTGGGTACGCTTTAAAGATGACATCCATAGTAGGGTCGCAGTCAAGGCTGCTTTTGATAAGATGGGCAAATATAACTTGCCATGCTCAGCTCTCAATGTATGTCTGACGTCGTGGTCCATCCATAGAATTAGAGAACCCTAATTGATTAACTATTAGTGCAAGAATTACGAAACTAGGGAATACTTCAAACTGTGTGGCGCGTGCCAAACCACTCCCTACTGTTCCAGGGCCTGTCAAACCAAAGATTGGAAGTTCGGAAGCCACAAACCATATTGCTATAAACTTCGCAAGGACCGAGAAGGTGAATGGTTCCTTTTGCTTACCAGAGCGTTGACATAACTCATCAACCGATTTAGAGGGAGGATCGATGCCCATCTCTGAGCACGATCGTCAATTTATTCAGTTTAGCGCTGACTACCACGTCCAACGTTATGCTGCCCAAATCTCCCGGTCACAAGATAAGCTTTTCCATGAAACTGGATCGGAAGACCTTGTTGTCTATGTCGAATATAGCAACCCAACCGTTATATTTTTCGTGGATATTCCAGAGGCATTTCCCGAATTTGTTCAACGTCCAATTTTAGCCCAAAGACACTTGCTCAAGGATACAGGATTTCCTGAGATTTATTTTGCCATTAGCGTTCCATTTGGCAAATCGCGTCAGATCTTCATCCTCGGCTCGGACATGGCAGATTCTCCTAATTTATGGATCAGAAAGGTCCTGGAACATGCTCGCGCCAACTACGATGAGGAGCAGGAGGATATCTGGAAAGAGATGTGTATTTTTCGCGCAAATCGTCTTTCAGCGCCAGAGCCGCCTCTCGAAGGATTCCCACAAGTGACCATAAGGGTTTTCAATTGTCGATTTGATGATCCTAGTATGCCTCATGTTTGATCGATGTCTATATCAGACTGGCGAACAGGGTCACAACTGATGAGCGACGCATATGCCTTGACTCTTTTTTTTTCCACAAAACTATACCGACTTATCTTGCAAGTATGTACCCTTGCATAGACCATAACTAGCTAGAACCGGTTCTGCTGGTCTCAGATCCTGATTCTGTTTGGTTACCAGATACCTCAGGAATCTTGAACGGGTTTATACTTAAGTCAACTAAAAGTGCAAAAGTAAAGTCTGCACTGATCAACATCTTTATCAGTCTGAATATCTAGCAAATCTCCTTCTGCGACTTCAATTCACGCGCCGCTTCATGGCGTTCTCGATCAGCGTCGATGAACTTCTGTGGCCGCTCAACCTGCGTTGCTTCCTTGTTTCCATACACGAATATTTTCGAAGTGTTATCATGATAGAATTTGTCGATATCTTCAAGATGTCTGTTCGCGGTTTCAGGATAGACTAACCAGACCAACTTGTTGAAATCGGGGATCAGTAAACATAATTTGGGAGTTAAAAGTGGTAGGGCGTACAGGAATGAATATAGCGTTAAAGGACATCCAGATGAGGTAGAATCTCCAACCGAGATTTGCAATTCCGATGGGAGTTATCTGAACAACCATGTAGTTTGCAATCCTGTTGGCCACAGGGATGTCAACTCCACGCTGGTGAAAGGGAAGTAACATCATACCAATTTGAGGCCGTTCCCAAAGCAGCTCCTTTGGTACGCATCGACAAGCTGTTGATCTCAGTGGGGTATAACCAAGGGATACCCTTGAAACAGTAAGCAAGTTTACCTAGAATACAAGTCAAAAGGTGAAGCGCTCACCTGCCAGCAGATGCCAAAGAAAACGTAATATAAGAAGAAAAATGCCGTCGCTCCCGCTCCGAACCTCCTTCCATGTATAGGATCATCATTTTGCGAGAGAAGTCCTGCTATGAATGCATAACAAAGGAATTGTCCGGCGGCACCCCACATCATCATCTTTCGCCGTCCTGCTTTCTCGATCAAGATGAGGCCACCGAACGAGAAAACGAGATAGGAGACAGAGTTACAAGCGGCTAGAAGACGTGAGAGGTTGTTGGAGAGGCCTACGGAATTTTGGAGTACTAGAGGCAGGCTAGATCACATGAATTAAAATTTGGTGATACTAGAAACGAGATCAGCCGTACTAGTAACTGGTAACATTAATTCCAGCAAGTTGTTGCATCCATTGCGTTCCTACAGGAACAGTTCAGATGTTAAATATCCTACCGTCCTTTGAAAGAAAACACACCTGCTCCAAGGACCAATCTTTGTATCATTCCATTGTTTCTGGCCTTACCACGGAGTATATTGGACCAGCTTGGTGCCGCGTCCTTTTCCGCTCTAACAGCAGCCAAGATCTCCTCAGCTTGATCTACGATAACGTCATCTCTGGCAGTCGTTCCGTTACCCTCCAGCGCTGCGAGTACGTGCAAGCCTTCCTCGTGATGACCATGGGCCAGAAGCCATCGAGGACTTTCTGGGAGCCATGGAGCGGTCGAGAGGAGGATAAATGAAAATACGAGCTGGAAGGCGATAGGGAATCGCCAGGTAATGCTTCCATTGAGAAAACTGAAGCCATATGTCATCCAGTTGCTTATCGAGAAACCGCCAATATTCGTGCTGAGTCGCGTCGATGTGGTCAATGGGTCGTCGCAAAGCGGATGGGTTGAATACACGTACATCATAGAGAGAACGATCAATTTGCCACGCATTGACGATTTCGAGGTTTCGCTTTGCCAGACTGGTGCAGTTGCCGTATTAACCCTAGTCATGTTAAAAATTTCAGCTAGAAACAACCTTCAGCTTGACGATACTTGCCCATTTCCAATTCCTGAAGTGATTTGTCAGTTAGAGATAAATGTCGTCGAGATGAAGACTGACCTGTGATCAAGCGAGCCACGATCATTTGTGGGACCGAATATGCGCAAGTCTGGATAATTGACCCAATGGACATCACAATCACGCCGATGATAAACGCCTTTTTTCTGCCTGTCTTCTCTCCTACATTGGCGTCAGAGTAGCCACAGGATGCAGAAACGATGAAAAGTACCGAAGAGCAGAGCAGACATGGCGCCGAAGAAGCTACAATGAGACAATGAACATGTATTGAGATAGGTACTGTCGTGAACTTGACCTACCAACCAATGTCGTATAACGAAACGATTGTTCCTTGAAGATTCGGGTCCGGATTGCCCATGGTATCCAGGAAATCCGGAGTGACAATGATCCCACCAAATACGCCTTGGTCGTACCCTGAGAATTTGAGATCAGCGCCAATAGCTCAAATTTACTCATGAATTTACTTACCAAACAGCGTCATCGCAGTCGTACAAGCAACCGTGATCCATAGATTGAGTCGTGTCCCAGTCATCCCGAAATAGGGACGACGCTTCGATTCCATCGCGTTGTTACCAGCACTGGTTGACTCGGTACCCATGTTATTGTGCAAGAAGAGGTAAGTTTAGGGGCGATGCAGCACTGATAAAGCTCCAGGGGGCAGAAATGGCTGACAGGATTCTTGTAATCGTCGTAGTCAGCCACAAGCATTGCATGGGAGGAACCTCAAGGGAGGCAGTCATTTCTGAAGAGTTAATCAGGTCACTGGCTTCCAGAAGTGCACAGTACCGTGTTGCGAGGAGTCTGTGTAAGGATATGGGTAACCGGCACGTAAATGTCTGGTAACCTTTTTGCACATTGTTCTCTTACATAATCTGGCGCAACCGTGACAAACGCGTGGCGTACTGTAAGGAGTGTTTGGCAGGTGTCAGTCTCGCGAAAGAACTGGCACGAGTGCTAGATTGCGAAAAGCTGTTCTAGTCTAGTACAATGAGAGCTTTATATACCAAGTCCTACCAGCACGAACTTCAATCACTTCAACGAAAACTAGTTCAAGGAATGCACGCTTGAAAAACCACATGACACCCTTTACTATAAAATCATCCTATGACCTGACCAATGACTGAATCCACTCCAGGCCGTTATTTACCGCGAGAAGAACCGGGCTCCTGAGAAGGGCTGGTTTTCCCGTCCCATGCCTGGTTTACATTTTTTACGCCGCCTTACGGCTACTATCTATTACAGGGAGGGCAGTGGTGGGTAGTTCAAATTACTTCTACTACTTCGCGTCGCGCTAGAGTGAGATAGTAAATTCTCGAGGAAATTCCCTCAAGAGGCGTACAGACTCAGCTTACCTAGAGGGAGGTGGCTCGAGAGGAAGACTCTCGCCTCTCTAGGTTTCCGCCACGTGAGCACCTCGACGCTTCAGATTCCTTCATTGGCAACGTAAAAACTTTCTTTTAACTTAACCAATTCAAATCTAAATGCGTATCGAGTGCCTTCCGGGAGAATCAACCTTTTTGGAGTTGGAACGTAGAACGAAATGCGGATTAGTAATGAAAGCATTGATAGATTGAATACTCTTACGAAAGCGGATTCTATATTTTATGCTTCATTAAACATGAAGATAAAAAACATAAACAGGTATCATTAATTACTATTTGCCGGAGGCCTGGTGTAACGTTTTGCGTAAAATGGAATACATTGAAATTTCACTCGACGAACCAGTGGGACTACCCTGTCCCATTAGAACAAACATAGTTACTATACTGTGACCCGTTACGCAGAGTGGAAGAGGCCTCTGGTACCGCCAGCATTCCATAGCGGGAACCCCAAACCGCTCCACCTGGTTCCACCGATACACACACAAAAATTCAAAGACAACTGAAATGAGTCGACCCAGGCTCGAACTGAGGACCTCCTGTGTTCCATATCACATGTGAGACAGGTGCGATAACCAACTACGCCATCGACCCATGATGAAGTATCGGCAAGGCACCAATAACAGGCGATGTAGCAGGAAAAAGACCCCTCACAAAAAGTTTTGTGTATAGTGCAAGGCAACTGGTTGCAATCAAGGTTTTTGTGTCTTCTTCCTCAGAACTTCATATTATTTTAGTATTAATTGAAGCACTATGTCATGGTCTTCCAAGAAACTAATGGATTGTTGCAATGTCCACAGTTGAAGCCAAATATATCACTTCCTTAAATGCAACATACAAAGCTATCTGGCTATAAACTTTATTATTTGATTTTAAGTCATAGCTAGTATTATTCACTCAGACAATACTGATAGTATTGCACTATCAAATAATCTGTTCTCTGTAAGGGCAATTCTGGAGGCTATGGCTCAGTCACACAGCTGGCAGAGGGAGATCCAAAGTGTATTAGAATACATACTGACAGTATCATGATAACTACTCACCTGGCAGAGGCAGATCCAAAGAGAACAAGTCTAGGGATTTCCTATGCCAGGTTGGATGCTTTTGGGGCCTCTGAAGCATGGGAAACAATTGTACAGTACAACAAAACCTTAAAAACTCAAAAATTGCTTAAATAAACAACTGTACAAACAAGGCAGGAAAACTCTGGACTTTGGTAGTCAAAAAGGCAAACTCCAGCTTATATAAGTGGTCTAGAAGCAGTGCTGAAAGGCCCACACTTGTCTGAATGGTAGCTAAAGAACCAGAGCACCTCAAGGGCTGAGAATAGTACTAACAGATAGTGTTGAAAGAATAGAAACAGTAAAATGAGAGAATGACAGAAGAAATAAGAGAATGAATGAAAAGAGAGTGAAGAGATAAGGAGTGAAAGAAGGAAGAAATGAGGAGTCCCCTGACAATCTCATGCTCCTGCACTAAGTACATTATTACTTTATTCATAATCATGTTGCCCATGTAGATGTCAAATCACAATGTGTTCATGAAAGACATGAGAGCTGA
>QGOA01018295.1:0-20808 GCA_003313075.1 Termitomyces sp. MG16
TCTACTAATTAAAAGCTATGTGGCTGTGGCCACATAGTGCACTATGCTACAAAAACTCACATTCTGGAAGAAGCTCAAAGGCTGTATGAAAAGCTTTTGCCATGCTTTTCTCATTAGCTTGGAGGCCTTTATGAGAATTTTCTGTAATTATTCTTTCATGCCATAAAGTTCTCCAAAAAGAACAGCCAAAGACTTGTACTGGTGGAAGCAAGTACTTTGTGAGCTAATGAAGAGACATACCTCAACATACAAGCATTCTCCAATGCAAGCTTAGCCACAGGCATCAGAATCACCATTGGCAAGTGCTAGCAGAGATGGTGTCTCAACACAGGGTGGAAAGATTAGGGGCAAGACATTGGTTGAGCAGAAGCCATCAGCTTCTACTTCCTTATGGCAACCATTGTATAGACAAGAGCAAAAGGAGATCATTTCAAGATCTTTGGAGACAACATTGGGATGGTGAAAAGGTGGTGGACAGGGAAAAGTCAGAATAAAAGAATCAATGAAATATTCAAGCAAGTCCCAAAATTTGTAAACAATTCCACATCTCAGTTTGCACTTGCTACATACCAAGCAAGTCTAACCCTGCTGATAGTCCATCAAGAGGATACTACCCAGACCAAAGCCTCTTACTGCCTGCCATCTCTATATCTGAATCAATTGCCAAATTTGTTGTTGACATTAATGATTCCATTGATGGGAAAGAAAACTATGTCCAAAGAGAGTGACTTAGTAATGTCATTAGTAATGTCAGAGAAAGCAAAAGAATGGATGACATTCCTTGAAAGTCTCTAAATGAAGTCATTAAACAACAAGTCTATGAATGGTGGAGGTTATTAGAATATTGGTAGTAGTTTAAAACAAAGAAACAAAACAATGAACCAAGATCTGAGGCAAGAATGATCATAAACTGATGCTATATTCTAAGGGGCTAGAACTCATGACATCTTCATTGAGACCTTATGTTGCTGCTAAGGACAGGTTGAAGTCTTAGAAACAGTTAAGCCATGTAGAGAGGGGATAGAAGAGAGGAATTTAACATCTCTCACAGAAGAGGAGGCTGACAACATATTTGCTGTAATGAGTGCAGCATGGGCTGAGTCAACCAAAGTTACCTATGGACTAGTCTACTATTATTTCATGTATTTTGCAATTTCCAGCAAATTGCAGAAGAAATGCATGCACCAATGACACACAGTGTGCTAGAGGCCTTTGTGGCTGCCTCTGTGGAAGCATATTCTAAATCAGCCATTGAAAACTTTGTTGCAGGGATTAGAGCTTGGCATAGCCAGCTTACACAATAAAATGGAGTATTGATGAGCCAAGGTTACAAACATTGATGAGAGCAGCATGTCATGACCCGTTACCCTGGCATAACCATGCAAGCTTCACCACTCTGCCCTTGCTATCCAATCAAGTAACTGCCCCTGATACCTATCCACAAGCTTCAGGCCCCACTAATTGCCCTGGCATTTAGCCTTATGCTAACCAATAGGCCCAGACCAATATCTCTGGCACCACACCTGTACCCAGACAATACGCTGCACAGAACTCACACCTGGACAATACAACACACAGGACTGACCACATGAAGCCTAGCCCCAGAGCTCACCTAGATGCCCTGGACCTTAGCCACTGTAGGTATATAGCTGGTAGCCAGTAATCTGTTACAGTAGTCTTGATATTGCTATAACTTCTGTCTCTATACTCTCTTGTCTATTTCGTATTATTTGCTCAATCTGTTTTCTTACTCTCTCAAGTCTCCCAGTCCACTAAGTCTCACTTTGATTTTCTCTCTGTTTTTCAGTCTTAGTCTCTTCCTCCAATCACTTCCTGTTGTTTCTTCGCTCTAACAAGCTCCACCCTTCCTCTTCCCTATATTCTGGACTTAGTCTGAGATCTTGCTCTGCTATATTTACAAACTCCGGCGCTCTGTCTACTTTCCAAAGCACTCTCATGCCTCAACTAAAACTTTGGAACTCGTTCTTTGTTGCCTGGAAACACTCTGTAGACTTTGAGTCTGCCTAGTAAGGACCCACTTGCCTCCAGAGGCCTCCGTTGTTAGCAAAACCTGATATAATATCAAGATTCCCTCTTACTCTATTTTAAATGTCTACATACACATCTACTACCTCATGGGCTACCAAACTGATGTCTATGGCCACCTGTTACCAGAACAGTACAACCACAGCACTCCTCAACCCCTATACCTGCCTCTGATTCCCAAATTCTACCCAGCATCCTGCTTCTGGACTCCTGACCAATGGAGCCTACAGCCCCTCTGCCAGCCAGCTCCTGCACTCTTCAGACTGGCAGATGTACACCAACCCCCCCATCAACTCTGGCTCTTATGGGATAGTATCCAGAGGACTCCCCAAAATTCTGAGAGCCACCCTGCCTCCTGCTAGCAGAGGGCTATTTGTGCCCTGGCCTTAGCCTGCCTAGCTCCAACTACTCCCCTCAATTACCAAGACTCCTGAATCTTCCTACCAGAATTGACCATGCCTCATGGCAGCACTGCTGGCCCAACCTCTGACCTCCCACCTGGAATGACAAATGGAGAACTATCTCCAGCAGCAAGATGAAGTACTATACGCACTTCACACCTCTTTTGAGGAATTTGCCTGATGCATGTGTGCCCTCCTAGTTACTCTCAGTAGCCATAACCTCTGGGGCACTCTATAGAAGTGAGCCAATTGCCTTCTCTGCTTCTATGGTCAGTTCAAAAAGAGAACCCTCTTTGACAACATCAAAAGGATATAGGTAGATCCAGTGCTCTAAAACAAACACCAGAACCTCATTGATGAGATCCACATCAGCTCCAATTTCCGCTGCTTTGAGGACCCCCTGGACCTGGCTTGCTTCTTCCACATTCAAAGAAATGAGCCCTGAGCCAGCACTTGAGAAAATCCTCCATCTCAGGACCAACAACAGCAAGAGGAGCTGAATGCTGCCTCAGCCACTCTGCATGCTCTGAATTCAACTAGTGGCCTCTTTGATCAGCCTGCTGCACATACTGTTGGACTCTGCATGTCCCCAGGCCTACTTGGTGTCCAGTGCCTTTAACATGTGGGCACAAGCGGCTAAAGGCAACCCCTTGCCTCCAGAGGGCAGCCCTCACTCCAAAAGTGATGACACTTCAGAGGATACCCTCTCCTACATCGACAAACCCCAGAACCCTGGACTCTCTGACAACCCTGGAAATCCCCCCTTTGCTTCTGCTCCTAAGTTTTCTCGTGAACACCCCACCTGGACTTGCGACTTCTCCATGCCCATGAGGGACCCCCAGGACTATACAGCACTATGTGACCCTGGCATGGGCAGGCCCTGCTCCAACCTCTTTTTGAAGCAGGCCCTCCCAGGCTTCCCATGACCAGCAACCCTTCCAAAACCTGCACAGCTCTGATCTAGGACTCTCTTGACTTCCCTATGATCAACCACCCTAGTGTCCTCCTGAATAAGAACCTTCACATCTCCATCCCTCTCTGGACATCCTCCTCCCACTATCCCTCCTCTGAAACCTGGCAGCCCTCCACCGCCTCTACAAGAACCCCCCAACCTCTGCCAGAAGGTTATGGACAGCTCTCTGGAGGAGGCCTGCCTGATGAAGGACCCCCTAGAGAATGGAGCACCATCACAGGCACCTTTCCACCTTAGCAGGGAGGAGGAAACCATTATTACTACTACTACCACACCACTCCTCCCTTACATAACCACAACCCACAGAATGATACCTAAGATGCCCTCATCTGGAAAGGTAAGCTTGATATCTAGAAGCCTGAACTCTTCTATGGACATGATCTTCAGAAATGGTGGACCTTTCTGATGCAGTGTCTCAACATGTTCCAGGCTAAAACCATCACATTTCAGCTCAAAGAATCCCATATTGCATTTGCCGCATCATACCTGCAGAGACTGGCTTTTGACCACTATACGGCCCTCCTCCAATTTGACTCCAACAACCCTGTACTATCTCAGTGGACGGCCTTCATGCAAGAGTTCTTTGGCCATTTTGGCATCTTTGACACTGTTGCAGAGGCTGAGAAGAACCTCTTCAACCTCTGAATGAGAACTGAGGAACACTTTGCCACTTTCATTATTTGATTTGAAAAAGAGGCTTACAAGACAGGCTGGAACTACAACGCCCTCCGATTCACCCTCCAATGAGTGCTTCTCCAACAAATCAAGGACGTCCTCTGCCTCATGTTCAAGCAAGCAATGTACAATGGCTACAAGGCTCTGTCTGATGACTTAAATTGATTAAAGGTACTAGGAAGACCGCAACAAGTACTCTGGCTCTCAGACCCAGTAGAATCCTCCTGAAAGACTAACATTTCTGAAGCCTCTAACCAGGTATCCCCAGGCCCCACCCCATGTCCCATCCCAGGATGAAGACTCCCAGGCCACTCTGTGTCCCAGTGCCACAACTGCCAGCCATCCTTAACACTGCCAACGTCAACAATATTTCTGACCCTCTCTCCAGAAACCCTGACAACCCTGATATTCTGACCAACAATCATCCTAGAGACAACAAAGAAGAAGCCTTCTGTGCAAACTGAATCAGGAATTCCAACCAGCTCTAGATTAACGTCTTCAAAGAAGTTCAGGAACAACAATGCTAGAAGGGCACCTGCCTCCTCTGCAGGGAGCTCAGACACTGACCATGAGTTGGGCTGTCTGGACTATTGACAAAGAAGAATGCAACTTCTATTTCACAGAAAACAACACAGCAATTTAGAAACAAAAGACATTCTGAATTGTAGATCAGATCTCAATGTCTTCTCTGTCTTAGTTTCCCATCTTTGCGCCATGGCTCAACATTCTTTGGACACCCTCCTGACCTACCTCCCTTTGCATTCCCCTCAATCCCTTCTCCTCTGAACCATCTTCGCTTCCTCTCTGGAGCCTGTCAACACTCTTGTAGACAGCAGTGCTATTGACAACTTCATCAACGAAGCTTGGGCAGCCCTTGTTCTGCAACCTCCCCAAAGGCTCTCCTTCCCCATCTATCTCTGGCTCTTCAATGGCAGCACCTCCTTGGCCAATGACATTACTCACTTTGTACAGATGCCCATAACCTTTGCCTCCAGCCATTGCCAGACTCTCTGACTCCTGGTCACCAAACTCCATGCTGCTGCCTCTCTCATCCTTGGACACCCATGGCTGTGCATTACAAACCTTCAGATCAATTGGAAGGCCCTTACACTCATCCTCAATTGCAGCACAGCCCAGAAACCCATCTCTTTTGAGTCCCCACCTTCCATAACAAGTCTGGAAGACTTCTGGCATCCTTCAGAGAAAACCCTCAGCCTCTGCTCCTGATCTACTCAGTCCTTTGTAATTCATGTATGTCTCGGCACCAACTCTGAGCAACTCCCTGCCCTCATTGACAGTGGGGCCACTGGAATGTTTATTAGTGACCACTTCAACCTCCTCCACACCTAGCTTGACAAACTCCTTGAACTCTGGTTGTTCAATGGAAATAGTATGACATCTGGGCCCATCACAAAGGGCTACACCACTACCATGACTCTTGACAACAGCTTGACATTCCTGGCCAACTTCTTACTTATGCAACTCCCTGAAATGACCCTCATTGTCCTCGGGCTTCCCTAGCTTCAAGAAGTAAACCCCAATATCTGCTGGGAGGACCTCACTATGACTTTCCCCACTCCCAGGACCTGACTTGCCATTGCTATCCACCTTTATCCCCAAACTTCAAACAACCTGAGATGCCCTGACACTCCCTGAAAAGACCCTATCAAGTTCCCTCCAAATGTCCCCTGAAACCATTACAAGAGATCCCACTACCCTGCCCAAAATCACCAGCCTTCTTCACCTAGGCCCAACCCCAAATCCAATGCACCTCCTGAATCATCCGGAGTTCTGGATATCAAATTATTGGCTGCACCCTCTTTGCACAAATTCTCCAGGATGGTACCCTGGCCTACCAGCTCCAGGTATTCCTGATGCTATCTGAAGAACACCTCCAGGCTGAAGACACTGGCCCTGATGCTAGGACCAAAGACCAACTCTTCACCAAAGTTGTTTCCTCCAAATACCATAAGTTTGCTGATGTCTTTTCTGAAGATAGTGCTAAGAACCTCCCCCTGCACTGGTCATATGACCATAAGATTAACCTCAAGGATGGTACAAAATCCCTGCTCAGCAAGGTCTACAACATGTCCAAGGTCAAGCTCTGTACATTCAAGGATTACTTCAATGACATGCTAAAGAAGGGATTCATCTGTGCTTCAATCTCTGCTGCTGGAGCACTGGTCCTCTTCACCAAAAAAAAAAGATGGGTCTCTCTGACTATGCATCAACTACCAGGGATTGAACAAGATCATTAAGAAAAATTGGTACCTCCTTTCCCTCATCAGAGATCTGGTTGACCACCTCTAAAAGGCCAAAGTCTACTTAAAGATTGACCTCTGCTCCAGCTACAACAATGTCTGGATAGTCCTGGGACATGAATAGAAGACCACCTTCCACACCTACTATGGCCTCTTCAAGTACCTAGTGATGCCCTTTGATATGACTAACTCCTCCATGACTTTCCAGTACTTCATAAACGACATCTTCCATGACATGAATAACGTCTTCATCATTGTATACCTGGACGACATCTTGATCTACTCTGATTCCCTCAACAAATACCAAGTCCACATTCAACAGGTTCTCAAATGACTCTCTAGCCACAATCTGCACGCAAAATCTGAGAAGTGCTCATTTCACACTACAGAAGTCGAATACCTCAGTGTCATTGTCACCCCAGATGACATCCACATGGACCCCAAAAGTCAAAGCAATCCTCAACTTGCCCCCTCCAAAGAATGTCAAGGAGGTACAATCTTTTCTTGGGTTCACGAACTTCTACCAATGCTTTATCAACAACTACTCTAGTATCACCAAGTCCCTCAATCAGCTGACTCAGAAGGACACCTCCTGAGGTTGGGACAGTAAGTGCCAAAGTGTGTTTCTTACTCAAAAAAATCTTCACTTCAGCCCCGATCCTCCAGCACTATGACCCTGTCCTTCTGATCATCCTGAAATGTGATGCCTCTGACTACACTATCGCCAGCATCCTCTCCCAGATGGGGCCAGACAACTCAGATCTCCAGCCTGTTGCTTTTTACACTCAGTCAATAATCCCAGCCAAACTCAACTACAACATTTATGACAAGGAACTCCTCACAATTGTTGAAGCCTTCAAGCAATGGTGGGCTTACCTTGAAGGCATCCCTTATCAGATTCACTTGGATCACAACAATTTTCAGTACTTCATGACCACCAAGCTCCTTAGTCGCTGATAGGCCCAATGGTCCAAGGTCCTCTCCAAATATGACTTTACAATCCACTACCACCCCGGACAACTCAGGGCCAAGCCAGACACCCTCACCTGATGACTGGACATCTATCCCAAAAAGTCTTTTGAGGCAGAATAAAATGCCTTCAATCATTGTGTGGTAATCTCTCCTGAACATTTAAATATGGTACTAATCTTGAATAAGGAAGGAACTCTGAGACAGATTTGAGACTCTCCTTGGGATGACTACCTCACCCTGCATGACTTCCGAAATCCTACCTCTGATAGACCACCACCCAACTTTTATCCTCTCCCCTGACAGCAAAATGCTCCTCTACAATGGCTGCATCTATGCCTCAGACTATAAGAGTGTCCACCTCAACATCCTCTGACAAACTCCTAAACTCAGAGGGCTTTGACACCATTCTCATCATCATGTGCTGACTTACAAAACAAGCCATTTTTGTTTTGTGCCACACCACCAACAATGCCTTAGGCTTTGCCCAATTCTTTCTGGAACACATGTTCTTCAAACATCGACTCTTCAACAACATCGTCTCTGACTAGGGCCCCCTCTTTGTCTCAAAGTTCTGGAAGTCTCTATATAAGGCCCTCAGTATCTAGATCAACCTGTCCACCACATACCACCCAGAGACCAATGGACAAACCAAATGAATCAATCAGACCCTCAAATAGTACCTCCAGATCTATGTCAACTACCTCCAGAATGATTGGCATGCCAAGCTCCCCTTACTGAGTTTACCTACAACAATATCCCTTACTCAGCCACTGGCATGTCCCTTTTTTTCGCAAACAAGGGGTATCATTCCTGGCTGACTCTGTCCCTCTGAGATATTCCTGCCTATGCAGTGCACAAAGTTGCTCAGGACCTCTGGGATTTTCATGAATTCCTTCAGAGCAAGATCAATGTTGTCAACAAGGCCTACATCAAGTACACCGACTCCCGATGAGAATTCATGCTAGATTGGACCCCCAGAATCCTAGTCTGGCTCAATCAACACAGCTTCTAAACCAGGCACCTCTTTATGAAGCTCAACTATAAGTGCTTTGGCCTCTTCAAGATCACCCAGAAAGTATCCTCCTATGCCTATTGATTTGCCCTTTCTCTGGGACTAAAAGGGCTGTACTCTGTGTTTCATGTCCAACTCCTCAAAAAGCATGCCCTGAACTCTTTTCCAGGACAATACCCTGACCAACCTCCTCCTGTCGAAGTGGAGGGCAAGCGCCACTATGAGGTTGACCAGATCCTTAACTCTTAGGCAATCTGGAAATGACTCAACTACCTTGTATGATGGACTGGCTATGGACTGGAGGACAACACCTGAGAACTCCCAGCAAACTTAAAGGACGCCCCTGATAAGCTCTGGAAATTCTATGCCTCCTATCCAGACAAGCCCTGTGGCCTCTGGGGCTAGAGACCGCACAGATGGCCATAAGGGCATAACTCCTGCCTCTGAAAACATCAGAGATTCAACTCCCACTAATAAGTTTTTTCCTCTCTTTTACTCCACCCCTTCTATTCTTCCTGCATCAAGTGCTTACAATAGCAGTTATATACAATTTAAGTTTACCATATTTTACAAAAAACAAACAAAAAAAAAAAGATCATTGAGCCAAGAAGACCTATGACCCCAATACTCCACTAGAACCCCCCATTGCTGCTGGAGTACCAGGCTCCTCCAAAGCCTCCAAAGCTCCTGAAGCACTTGTTTCCACCCTTCTGCAACCACCACTGTCTCTATTGATGCCACCACAGCTGCCACCCTTTTGTCATATGAAGGGAGAGGCTCCCCCACATCTACTGCCACCTCTACCCAGGTTCCAGAGATGACAAGATTCTGTTTCTGGTGGGTGGCCAGCAGACATCCCAGCTGGCTAACACCCTGGGTAACCTTGCTAGGGGTCAAACCAGACATTGAGGCCAGCCTCTGGGAAATGGAGACATGGGCCAAGGCACTGCTGTCCAGTAGGAGATGGTGCTCCCATGCCCAGCCTGAAGCAGTCAGTCAGAAGTCCAGAAAGGAAATAGCAGGTCACTTATGCATCACCTCACTTTAGGTAGTGGCCATGCTCCCCACAAACCAGGCTCGCTTGCACCCCCTCTACCCTTCCCAGCAACTCCTGCAGCTCTGCTGACCTTGCCTCCTATGCCTCAACTCCTGGCAGTCAACTGTCCTCCTGTTCCAGTTGGGCCTGCAATCCCACAACCTCCTCCTCCAATACCATCTAGGCCTGGGCTGCTGACTCCCTCTCAGCCTGCAGATCCTCCTGCAATCTCCTTTCCTGCTGTACCTCTGAATATGTCTCCTGGAGCCTTGCCATCAAACAACGCTCCTGAACCTCTGACTTTCCAAGTGTAACCATTGGTTATGAGCTAGAACTATCTTGTGTGTTTCACATAGTGCTGAATCAGACCGCAGTATCGGATTGACTAGAACTAAAGTGAATACAAGATGTTATCTTACATAATACTCTACTGAATGCATATAGCATTGTTGACGCTAGTAATGAGTGTGATGCTCTGTTACATACCCCCCAATGAGACTAACTACTCGGTCTTAGCATAGAAGTTGAATTGGAAATGGAGTATGCACGGTAGTGCAAGCATTAGTAAGAGACGCCACATGTGATTATACTTTATCACATGTATCTACATGTGATTATATTCTATCACATGTATCCACATGTAATTATTCTTTATTCACATGTATATAGTTTTCCAGTAGTATATAAACTGTAGATAGATCATCTGAAGTCCTCACTCTTTCTGACTTTGGACTTCAGGTTAGTAATACTTTACTTGCTCAATAAACTCTTTCTGACTTTGGACTTCAGCTTTAGTGACAGTTTCTGTCCCCTGTGCTTTGCCTGTCTTTAACAGCTGCAACATTGACGCGAAGGCCCTGACTTGGCCAGGGTGGATGGTTTAGATGGTGGCTAAGCCACTGGAGGGGCAGGCACATTTTGTGCCAGAGTTTTCCCTCCAGGCTCAGCATGAGAGATGTTATGAACAGGTGCTTGTGACACCACAGTGACAGATTTGGACCCCATAGGTGGGGCCCGAGATGAAGCGGGTTCCTGCTGACCCAGAGACAGTCCTGCCAATGGCTCACTGACTGCAGCCAATGATTCTGAGGAGGCCTGAGGGGCCAGGAAAGATAGCTGCAATGATGACGCAACAGGCTGAGCAGGCTGCTCAGGGCATGCTAATTGTGCTGCCAGTGGCATTCTAGCCCGTGGAGGTTTGACTGGTTGACTGGGCTGATATCTAGCCCTCTTGATCTTGGTGGTCAGTTCCTCAAATCTTGAAACTTTGCCCTTTGACATGTGATCAATTTATTCCAGCGCTGCAACGTGCTGCCTCTTCATCAGCTCAATCTGATCGAGCAATCCCTCCATCACCACAACAGCCAGATTGTCCTGCAAGAAGGACACAGTTGCAGGGACTGGCTATCCTGCTGCTTCCAGTCTGCTGAGGAGTGCGTCTGGCACTGCTAATTCCTGCGCTTGTGGTGCAGGTCCCACATATGACTCTGCCACAGGCCGGTGCACCATGATATGGATGGTGGCCCTGTTACTGCACCTGCATATATCAGTATTGATGCATATGAGCATGACAATGGTTCCTGGTAGTAGTGCTCCTGGCACATGCTATCCTCCAGGTGCTCATAGTGCCCCTCATCATTGACCTCCATCTCTTGTAAGTGGAGGGGCATCTGGTAGGGTAGCAGTTTCTTGCAGCCTGAATAGGCGATGCCTGCTGACTAGTATTGGCTCACCGCCAGATATGGCGGCTGCTTCTGGTATTCGACAGAATAATCTCATATTTGTATATTCAGGGGTCTCCCCCCTCTACTAAAGCCTTGCAGGCTCTGATCACTTTTCTGTGGCCCCCAATAGGCTATTTCAAGCAACACGTCAGCTATATGTATTGGGACTTAGGAGGAAACGAGAAAAAAAAAATTTTCTAACTCTGCTAGTGGTATAAACAACCACAAATATCTGCCACCTGGTCTTTCACCAGTTATCAAAGTTATGTAAACAGCTACAATTAGTAGCCACCTGGTTAGCCACCAGGCATCAAAGTGGACTTTGTCCACATTTCATCACCTCACATGTATTATGCACATTTTACTAGCTGTTGAGGGTATTTCATGCCCTGCAGCTCTAGGTATCTGTTCATTGCTGCAAGATCTTTGCAGTTCACTAGTGGTTCTCAGGTAGTATCACCTAAGCTCCACTGATTATTTGCATGTTTTGTTTGCCATACTCATGATTCTATAATTGCATCATGGGCATCTGCTAAGTTCCTTAGCATATTGCATGCAAACTGCTTCACTCTAACATGAATAGCTTTGTTGGTGTGAAGTTCATGAATCATGGATGGCATATAGCCATTATTGAGTTCAAAGGGTGAATATCCTGTGATGTCAGATATGCTCACATTTATCGTGAATTCAACGAGTGGACATCTATCCACCCAGTTCTTCTGATCAGGATGTACAAACACTCGCAGTATCTGCGCAATATTTCTATTTGCCTGTTCTGTCTGGCCATCTGTTTGCAGATGAAATGACGTAGACATGAGCAACTTTGCTCCGAGCAGGTTTTGCAGCTCCTTCCACCATTTGGAAGTAAACTTAGCATCTTGATTGCTTATAATTGAGTCTGGTAGTCCATGAAGACGTACTATCTCCTTGAGATAGATCCAAGACAAGTCCAAGGCTGTCATGGTTGTCCTCAACAGAATGAGATGGACTATACTGATTATTCTGCAGATTACTACTCAGAGGTAGTTAAAACCCTTCAACTCTGGGAACGGACCTATAAAGTCCATTCCAATTGAGTCTCAGGGTTTAACTGGGATTGGAAGCAAGTGAAGCTTTCCTGGTGGCTTCAATGTTGATACTTTTGACTATTGACATAGCTCACATGTTGAGCAGAATTGACTCATTTCCTTGGCCATTTGTAGCCACCAGTACCAGCATTGCACATAGTCCAACGTTTTCTGAGTTCTAAAGTGGCCCACTACTCTGTGGGCCTGGTCCAGGATAGTCATGATCAACGACCTCTTCTGGGGAATGCAAATGACTTTGGACCCAGTGAGTCTAGTAAGATAAACAAGTTGCTGCTCCACATTGAAGTGCAGATGCGCTTGGATATTGTTTATAATCTCTAGGAAGAGATTGTTATCCTTGTATTCTTGCTAGATACGTGTGCAAAATTGCGCATTGCCTAGGTCAATTGGTGCAGGGTGATGGTCATGCAAATCCAGCGCCTGCTGAAGAGTCATCTCTGCACTGTTAGGGGGCACTTCTTGCCTCGTTTCTTTGCCTGGCTGGAGGACCTCATGATCCACCAGCATCTGAGCCTCGATATCATGAGCTTCTCGCTGTTTTTGCAGTCACTTGCTGTGATGTGATTCCTGCACTCACATGGTGCATAGCTCAACTGTATGTTCCTTGATTTTATGGAACCTATGCAGGGGCAAGTCTTTGCCCTCTGGGTCAATGCATTTGTCTGCCTGGACATAGTCATGCACGTTATGGATGTCATCTTGAATATCACTCTCGAAATATCGAGACAGGCAGTCCACCACTTTGTTCAATTCACCTTTTACATAGGTGATGTCAAACTGGTATCACAACATGTAGTCAATCCAGCAATGTTGTCATGGTGATAAGTGCACTTGGGTCTTGAAAAACTTGAGTGCTTTGTGATCCATGATGATATGGATCTTATATCCCATCAGCTTATCCTCCCACTTTAGGAGGGCTTCCAGAATTGCAAGGGCTTCTAAATCATGTACAGCATAGTTCTGCTGTGCAGCAGTGAACTTACAGGACATAAATCCCACTAGTTGGCAAGTTTGCCATGTTTTACCTTGGCCAAACATGGCCCCAACCCCAGTCTTTGATGCATCGCATATGAGCCAAATGGGCTTGTCAATGCATGGATCAATTGGCTGGATTACTGGCATCTTCATGCAAATGCACTTAATCATTTCAAAGCACCACTGATGCAGCAGCCTCCAGTGAAAAGAGGATCCATTTTGGGTCATGGCTATAAGTGGTCCAGTATATGCCATGATATCTGGCAAGAAGTTACCAATATAGTTCACTAATCCAACAAATTGCTGGATATTATTATACGTGCATGGAGTATGCCACTCTCAAATTCGAGCGAGTTTATTTGTATCTGGATGAATACCCTTCTTGTCAATGACGTGACCAAGACAGTCTATATTAGGTGCATACAACTTGCACTTCTTCCATTTGAGGTAGAGGCTGGCCTTATATAGTCATTCAAACACAACTTGTAGATGCTGCTCATGCTCCTTGATGGAATCTGAAAAGATAAATATATTGTCTAAATAAATATGTATAAACTTCCCAATTACATCTTAGAAGATTGAGGTCATTAACCTCTGGAATGTTGCTGGTGCATTACAGTCACCAATCTGCATGATATTGCTCACGAATGTCCCCATCAAGGATGAAAACAGCATCTTCGGTATATCCTCTTCACGTATGCGAACCTGTTTGTATGCATCCATTAGGTCAATTTTTGACCTATATTTTGCTGTGGGAATATCTTTGCATATGACTTCCTAATCTGGAAGAGGCATTACATTCTTGACTGTATTATTATTGCGCTGTTGTGCATCCAATGCAGTTTGTAACGTCCTATCCTTCTTGAGAATACAAAGTAAAGGTGCAGCTTGCACTGCTGGTCATAGTTCCCACCACTTTGCATTTATGTATCTGTTCATCTTTTCACAAAGCTGATCCTGTAGTGCTTGTGGGCAATGAGGCCAATGGTACTTATACTGCTTATTATCATCAATGAGGTTAATCTCATGATTAACCTTCCATCACAGAGGAAGTTCTTCCTTTGTCTTGTTGACAATATCAGCAAACTCATGTTGCCATTGCTGACACAATCAAGGAATATCCTCCTCTGTAAAGCTCACAGCCTTACCTTTCCCTTTCCATATGCATGCTACACATGGCTGAACCTTTGATTCAAATTGCTTCTATAAGGCACGTACATGCTCTTTTGTGAGATCCCTTGGATTCAACCTTACAACTGGTTGCCTCCTCACCACTCTTGTCATATTTGACAACGATTGCATGCTTCTTGCCTTCAGTGATACCCCATCAAATATGATATCTGATGCTTTGAAAATCTTGTCCTCCTGTGCATGACAATATACTTCTCCCATCTGGGTCAACTGCACTCTTTCCATAGTATGCATCACCATTAACGCTACTAATTCATTCCACTCTCATAGCATTCGTAGGTCATATGCCCATTGCACTCCTGGCTGAGGCACTGGTTGATCTATTAGTGACCTTGTGCTTCTCACAGTTCCCATTATACTATATACCTCATCCTTGATGAGATTCTCCACCCTCACTCAAGAGCTAGTCAGCTGGCATTCCAGTGACTCTACCATGCATTTACCACGCTTATTCTTATGCTATATAGCCTGATTAGGCTTTCTGTTTGTATGCCCAACTGCATCTGGATGCTTCCCCATCTTCAGAGTTCTTTGAAACTCTTCCTCAGTCATCAGAATAGCCGGTGAGTTTGCCAGCAGGCTTTTTGGTAGGACGTGCTCATTTTACACCTCTTGTACAGTCGCTTTCTTGCAACTATCTAGTCAGTTGCGTTCTTCATGCTGCTTTTCTGTTGCGTGATAGCGCCTCAGACAACCATTCATGTTGCTTAGAACAACTTTTTCCACCTTCATAGGCATACCATTCACAATGACTATGTTGTTTCTAAAATCCAAGGACACCTTGTTTTTACACATAAACGGCATACCGATGATCATATCGTAGTGATCAAAATTTGCTATGTCCACATACTCCTTGGTCAACGTCCCCAACATCTTTATCCTTACTTCAGCACCAAACTGCACCATGGTGCAGCTTCCTATGGTTCCCAACTGGAGCATCAATGGCTCCTCCAGCTCATGGATGCATATTGCATTGATGTGAGCAAACTGGGGCATAATGCCCATAGTGGTACTTTCTGAGTCCCACAAAATCCAGGCAGGATGTCCATTGACATCCACATAGGTGACCAAGCACTCCTTCTCTTCAGGAGTATATTGTGGCCACTGCAACTTATTAGTTGCCTTCTGCAGTGTGACACGTCTCATTCAGACATGTTGATCTCCATGGCACTTTGTCAGTGCAAACAAGTGTTTATCCTTGTCATCATGAGTGTAGTAGTCACTATTGTACACATCTACTGTGACGTATTTGTTGCCATCTATCTGGACACTCTCAGCATCATTTACTTCCGAGCCATCAGCCTCTACTTGCGGCTCTTCCTCAGCCTCCTCAGTGACCTCCTCTTCCTCGTCATCACTGACGACGTCACTGGGGGCTGCAGCTGTATGGGCTGCTTGAATGTGTGCCTTGAGTGGAGCAGGACATTCTTTAGCAAAATGTCCAGCCCTTCCACAATTGTAGCACACTGAGGGGTCTCCTGCATGCCTTTTCTGGGCCACTCCAGAACCCACATTGAGTTTGCTAGCCATACATGCTGCAGGCACTACACCCTCTCTCATTGCTACCTGGTTTTGACCCAAAGAGGGTTGATTATCTCTCGCTGGCAGAAATCCAGCAGGTTTTGGTTGAGGCCATTGGCCTCCAGGGATTGTCTTGCAAACGATAAATCATGGATTGCAATTGTTCTCTATTTCTGATCATTTGGCCAAAAAAGTTTCCACTTTCACTGCCTGATGATTTACAGGCTCTCAGTGTGAGCTACACTGCTTATAATGATTTGCAGTCCGTGTAGACTGCTCATAACAAATGGCATATGCCAGGAACTCAGTCACAGTATTGACCTCTGGAGACAAATTGTCGTTGCATATCAACACTCTCCTCATATCTGCAGGTATTCTGTCCAGGAATGTCTTGCAAATGGTGTATTCATCTGGATAGACAGCTATATTCTGCACGTGACCCACCAGGTCATCATAAAATGTCTGGATGCCAGTTTTGGCATCATACACTGCCTTTTTGAAGGCATCCTGAGCTTTCTGCATTGTCACCACATTGATGAAGTGATTATACAGTCCTATCAGGACCTCTTTAAACATGCAATATGATTTATCGCAGTTGATGTGAAGGACATGGTGGTGGAACCAGTTCCAAGCCTCTCCTTCTATAAATTCGTGCAATACAAATATCCTCTCTTGGTCTATATTGTCTCCACTATAGCAGCATGCTGCCAAATGGTAACAGATGTCCATGGCCCAATCCTCCAGGTGGGAGAACCTATGCTCTCCAGCATATGCACGTATGTGCTTACTGTCAGATTTGCGGGGACTTACTCCAGCAGAGAATTTGAACCTGATTCCCAGGAAGTTATCCACCAGTTGAGTGAGGTGGTCATGCATATGATCCATATAAATCCTGACTGTTTCATTCATTGCTGGTATAGTTTCATGCAAATCATGAGGTGCAGGCATTGAAAATGCCCAGGGATTGCAAAACAGGTGTTTGTTGGCCATACTTTCCAGCCATGAGGTAGGCTGTTGCCTCACCTCTCACTCCGTTGGTGATTCACTAGCATGCCTGCCACTACTACAATGATTATTATTGTCTCAATTGTTCTGTCTATGGTCACGACCCCCACCATTGTTATTGCAATGATTTGGCTCCCTCTTGTCATAGTGATCACCACTATCCTCACTACTTTCCAGATATCTGTCTGGTTCAGCAGTTCAAGCAGCAAATTGTCACCACATATCATTGACAGGCATTACACCTTCACACTCTTCAAAGGCTATCCCCTGGTCGTCAATTAATGACTCACCATGATTGCGCAAGTCCTGGTTGCACATCTTTTGATAATTGACATGTTCATTCCAGTTGTCCACCAGGTGGACGCATTGTACTATGCATCATAGTCATGTTTGTTCCTCCAGAATGTGGACTTTGTCCACCTCTTCTTTGATAGTGACTTGCTTTCGAGGTGTCTTGACCTCTTGCACAGCAAGTATTGCTTCTGGCTCCGCTAGAGTTGTTGTCACCATCTTGACTTCAGATAATGCCTGCTGAGTCATGCCACTAATGTTACATTGATGATTTGCAGCGTTATGATGTCTGGCATAGTCCTGCTGGGACTCATTAGCCTGATGAGGTGCATTCAGCAATTCTATTGCATCTGCAATCAATGGCACTCATTGATGCATACTCATTTTGCACTCCACTGAATCAGCTGGAGTGGCCATTGAGACAGCTGACTCTTGTACCACTTTGCACTTGAGGTATTCCACCACTTCGAGTTTGAAAATGCACACATATATTCAGTCAAATCTGTATGAGGTACATTGTGGCTCCTAGCAGCCATTAACTGTAGATGCTTTACTACATAAAGCTACAGACACTTTTGCATCGATTCCTTTGCAACCAATGGATATTGGTCCAATACCAGCTGTAACTGGATAGACAGGGTCAAATGCAACCTCTTACTTTTCTCATCATCTGAGGACTCCAGTTCAGACTCTAAGTCCAGAACTTTCCTGAGGCCTTCATGCCTCATCTGCAGCTGTTTGCTGACTACTCCCTGCAACTCCTGAGGTCTAGGCACCAGCAGCACCTTTTCCATCCTTACAACATCATTGTCCTCTCTACTAACCAGTATTGTTGGTCCTTGCTTCTGTCCATATGTCATCGACGACAATGGTCCTGGTTCAGTGGCAGCATCTGCCATGTACTCCAAATGCCGGTCAGTCAACGCAGTCTAGAATGGGGTGCGATGCACAAAGGTGCTGCCTTGCACCATCTCTGAGTACTGGGTGAGGTCTGGATGACCTTTGGACTGAGCTGCTGAGCTCTCGGGCAATACTGGGTACATCAGTGAGGGCATTTGGCTTGCTGGTAGTGACACTCCTGAGACCGCAGATCTCTCCCCTAGTTTACCACCAGGCCATACAATGGACATCATCTGTGACATAGATAGCCCACCCAGCATTCCAAAGCTCACACTCATATTGCGAGGTAACTTTTTGTCCCACTTTGGCAGGGGTTGGTAAGTAGACACAGGTTGCGTCTGGACAGCTTGAGGCACAGGTGAATCACCTGTATCTGAGGCTGGGAAAGGAGGGTCCAGATCAAGAGAGCCAGTCATGGAAGCACCAACAGAAATCAAGAAGTTTTGGTAATGAGTTGCCTAGTTGGTAACAAGCCTAGAGTCTAAAGCCGATAGCAGAAGATTCAAAAAAATGTAACCGTTGGTTACAAGCTAGAACTATCTTGTGTGTTTCACACAGTCCTGAATCAGACCGCAGTATTGGATTGACTAGAACTAGAGTGAATACAAGATGTTATCTTACATAATACTCTACTGAATGCATATAGCATCATTGACGCTAGTAACGAGTGTGATGCTCCATTACACCAAGTTGACAATAATACAACACAACAACCTTGGCCCCAGACTCAGGGGCAGCTTCAGGGTTGGACTAGGCCAAATTGGGTGGGAGGACCTTCTCACCAGACCTTGAGGGACTGGGAGGACCTCTGTTGGCATTAGGCGGATGGCTGCTTGTCCTTATCTGAACACTCAGGAAAAGCTCAGCGCTTACCCTTGTTCTGATGGGGCTCCTCTGATTCCTCATCCAATGAACGCACCATGGCAGGGCATTTGACATGGTGCTGGTGTACCACACCTCTCTCTTTTCTTTGCCTACTGGGCAGCACAGCACTCATCAATAGCCCCCTTGTCCTCACCCTCATATGGGTCCCCTGGACCCCCCTCAGATGCTCCATTGCTCACTCCTCCCTCCACCCTTGTTCTTGCAACATATATCATGCCCTTCATGCCAACTCCATGGAACACTGTTTATGACACAGGCAACAGAACATGCACATTGAAGTGTTCCAATGCACCCCCGCTACTGGCTTCTTGAATTTGCAGGACACCCCCCTACGAGCACACATGATGCACTATGAAGGGTCAGCAGGACCTTGGCATGATCCAGGATAACACTCACTAGGCCTGCAGCCTCACACAAACTACATGCTAGATGCCCCCAATAACGTCCCTGCATGACCATGAACTGTTCTGGCATTACCTGGTCTTGCAGGATGCGCTGCACAGCAGGAATGGGCCACACTTTCCCTATCCTGAGGAATGGCCAATCAGACCAAGAAGATGAATGGAGAGAGTGGAAGGGAGATGCCTGCAGGGTTCTGGATAGCCTGGCCACTGCAGGAGGGGTCAAAGGCCTGGCTAAGGGAGGCTGGGGGATAGGACACGGAACTCACAAAACCTATGAAGATTGAACAGTGAGTCCAAGAGACAACTTCAAATCACTCACAGGCCAGTTTACTGATATGCTGGTGATCCTGCTGCTGATCATACTCTCCCTGGCATCAATCATATTCTTGCCAGGATGCCAGGGAATTGTCCCCAGCAGGGGGAGGGGTAGGGGAGTGGAGAGGCATCGCTGGTCGCAACATAATGAATGGGGAGAGTGGCAAAATTTTTTTCTTTTTTTAGACCCCCAGCTGATGGCATCATGTTTCAAACTTCAACTTTGAGTCCTACACAGAAGCTGCACAGCCACTGCCAGCACTACAGAGGGGGTGATGTCATGACTTGTTACCTCAGCATACCATGCAAGCTCCACCACCCTGCCCTCACCATCCAATCAAGTAACTGCCCCTGGTGCCTGTCTACAAGTTCTGGGCCCCACCAATCACTCTGGCATTCAGCCCTACACCAACTGATGGGCCCTGACTGATCTCTCCAGCGCCACATCTGTACCTGGACAATACAATGCACAGAACTCACATTTGGACAATACAATACACAGGACTGACCACATGGAGCCTAGCCCTGGAGCTCATCCAGATGCCCCAGACCTTAGCCACTGTAGGTATATAGCTGGTAGCCAGTAATCCGTTACAGTAGTCTTGATATTGCTATAACTCCTGCCTCTATACTCTTGTCTATCTTGTATCATTTGCTCAATCTATTCTTTTACTCTCTCAAGTCTCCTGGTCCACTAAGTCTCACTTCAATCTTCTCTCCATTTTCCAGTCTCAGTCTCAGTCTCAGTCTCCCAGTCTTAGTCTCTTCCTCCAATCACTTCCTGTTGTCTCTTCGCTCTAACCAGCTCCACCCTTCCCCTTCCCTATATTCCAGACTTAGCCCAGGATCCTGCTCTGCTGTACCTACAAACTCTGGTGCTCCATGTACTCTCCGGAGCACTCTTGCACCCCAACCAAAACTCCGGAACTCACCCTCCATTGCCTGGAGACACTCTGTAGACTTTGAGTCCACCTAGTAAGGACCCGCTTGCCTCTGGAGGCCCCTGTCATCAGCAGAACCTGACACAGCAGAGAAATTGGCACCTGCTTTGTCCAAAAAGAAAAAATGCTCACCCTGCACACCAGCCTTTCTCAACACTATGCACAAACAACTAGGGGTGACAGCACCTAACC
>QGOA01018378.1:0-13352 GCA_003313075.1 Termitomyces sp. MG16
TGACGGAATCAAGGGCTTATTTGGAGAGGCGCCCATGGGAAGCACTCCGGTCAAAGAAAAAGAACGTCTGTACCCGGCAGCGCAACCCAAAGGATACCAGCCAGTAGCGAGAGAACATCCGTGGTCACTGCATATTCTCTCTGCCATGACTGCAGGAGCAGCAAGCACGATATGCACCAACCCGTTGTGGGTAATCAAGACCCGGTTCATGACTCAGACCAAGGACGAGATCCGATACAAACACACACTAGATGCGGCATTGACCATATACCGAACCGAAGGGCCTAAGGCTTTTTACCGCGGTCTTTTGCCGAGTTTGATGGGAATTGCCCATGTAGCAGTCCAGTTTCCTCTATACGAGCAGTTGAAGCTCATTGCTCGTGAGTGGGACGGGGGTTTGATTTTTGATGGTTCTGTAACTGACTTTTTATCTTGTTTTTGCAGAAGGTGACTCGGAAAAACCATTGACGAGTCAGATGATTCTCATATGCTCGGCTATCTCAAAAATGACAGCGTCCATCGCGACATACCCTCACGAAGTTATAAGGACGCGGTTGCAGACGCAACGACGGCCGCTGGCGGACGACATGTCGTCAGACGGGATGATCAAGCAGCATCAACAGCGAGGAGTGATCTATACCACGAAGAAACTGGTTAGGAAGGAAGGGTGGACGGGCCTGTATAAAGGGCTGTCGATCAATCTCATACGCACTGTCCCGAACAGTGCAGTTACCATGTTGACGTGGGTGATTCCCTGTGCTCTAAAGAACCGCAATCTGACTGGGAAAGCAGCTACGAGTTGCTGATGCGCCATCTTGATACACGGACTCGGCGATGATAACCAACCATACCCATAGAAATCATGGTGTACCTTAATATAAATTCGTCTTATATATATTATCTAAATACATGTCGGCGGCCAGAGCCGAAGCAGTTCCGAATGCCGAAGAGCTAGAAAAAACATGAGTAATTAGAATTTTGGTTTAGAGCCATGCTGTCTAGGCAAGTAGTCCGTCGCTTCCCTGCGACTTGCAGGGCCTCCAAGTCTCTGCTGGCCCGTTCAATTCGTCCTCTGGCCACTGCTGCTCCGTCGCCCAACGATGCCTTTGCTAACGGCACTAATGCCTACTATGCTGACCAAATGTACCGTCACTGGAGACACGATCCTGCATCTGTTCATGCTTCGTGGCAAGCCTACTTCTCTGGCCTTGAGAACGGCATTGCCAGTCCCCAGGCATTCACTTCTCCACCGAGCTCTTTTCTCCCCCACCCCACCGACGGTGCCCCCGCTCTGCACCCCAACGGCGGCGCAGAGCTCGATGTCCACCTCAAAGTGTGTAGTCTCTCTGGTGTCGCTATCTCATGCTTAGTTCGTGTCTTGTAGGCCCAACTACTCGTCCGCGCATATCAAGTACGTGGTCACCATGTCGCTGACCTTGATCCTCTTGGCATCATGGACCCCGACCTCCATGACGTCCGTCCCCCAGAACTCGAGATCAGTCATTTCGGTTTCACCGAACGCGATCTCGACAGAGATATCACCCTGGGACCTGGAATACTTCCTCATTTTGCCACTGAAGATCGAACAACGATGAAGCTCCGTGAAATCATTGCACTCTGCAAACGCATCTACTGTAAGAACTTTTTTTGGAATTTTGCTCTTCTCCCCCAATAATCTCTTCAGGTGGCGCTGTTGGTATCCAATATGTTCATATTCCTGACAAAGAGCAGTGCGACTGGATCAGGGAGCGTGTCGAGGTCCCCAAACCCTGGAATTATACCGTAGAAGAAAAACGCATGATTCTTGACCGCCTCATCTGGTCGGAGTCTTTTGAAAAGTTCATTGCTAGCAAGTATCCCAATGAGAAGCGTTTCGGTCTCGAGGGTTGCGAGGCCCTCATCCCTGGTATGAAGGCCCTCATTGATCGTTCCGTTGACAACGGCGTTAAACACATCACCATCGGCATGCCCCATCGTGGTCGTCTCAATGTCCTTGCCAACGTCATCCGAAAACCAATCGAGGCCATTCTTAACGAGTTTTCGGGCGCTGATCTCGACGACTCACCAGCTGGAGACGTCAAATACCATCTCGGTGCCAACTACATACGCCCTACTCCCTCCGGCAAAAAAGTATCCCTTTCTCTCGTTGCGAACCCGTCTCATCTAGAAGCTGAGGATCCCGTTGTCCTTGGAAAGACGCGTGCCATCCAACATTTCGAGAATGACGAAACTACACATGTTACCGCCATGGGTGTATTGCTTCACGGTGATGCCGCGTTTGCAGGCCAGGGTGTCGTCTATGAGACCATGGGTATGCACAACCTTCCCAGCTACGGCACAGGAGGCACGATCCATCTCATTGTCAATAATCAAATCGGCTTCACCACTGACCCTCGCTTCGCGCGCTCTACTCCCTACCCCTCTGATATTGCCAAATCCATCGATGCTCCCATTTTCCACGTCAACGGTGATAATGTCGAGGCTGTCAACTTTGTATGCCAACTCGCCGCCGACTATCGTGCCAAGTACAAGAAGGATGTTGTTATAGATATCGTCTGCTATCGTCGTCACGGCCATAACGAAACAGACCAGCCCAGCTTCACCCAGCCCCGCATGTACCAGGCTATTGCCAAACAACCCACTCCTCTCACTCAGTACACCAAGTTCCTCGTCGGTCGTGGTACCTTTACCGAAAAGGACATTGAGGAGCACAAGAAATGGGTTTGGGGTATGCTAGAGACTGCCGCTGCCGCTTCCAAGGACTACGTTCCCACCAGCAAAGAGTGGCTCTCTGCCTCATGGCAAGGCTTCCCATCGCCTAAGCAGCTAGCCGATCAGACACTTCCAACTCGTGCTACCGGTACTGACGAGGCGACTCTCAAGCGTGTCGGTAAATCGATCTCTCAGTGGCCTGCAGGCTTTACCCCTCATAAGAACCTCGCTCGTATTCTAACCACGCGTGGAAAGACCGTCGAGGAGGGCAAGAACATTGACTGGTCCACGGCAGAGGCGCTTGCGTTTGGGTCTCTCGCCCTAGAGAAAATCCACGTTCGTGTGTCTGGGCAGGATGTCGAGCGCGGAACCTTCTCTCAAAGACATGCTATGATTCACGACCAAGCCAATGAGCAGCAGTATGTTCCTCTTAATGACATCGGTTCAAACCAGGCGCGTTTCGTCGTGTGCAACTCCTCTCTATCTGAGTTCGGTACACTAGGCTTTGAGCTCGGTTATTCCCTCGTCTCCCCTGACGCACTCACCATGTGGGAGGCGCAGTTCGGTGACTTTGCTAACAATGCGCAGTGCATCATTGACCAGTTCATCGCGGCTGGCGAGAGAAAGTGGCTCCAGCGCACGGGTCTCGTCATGAGTCTTCCACATGGCTACGATGGACAAGGCCCTGAGCACTCGAGTGGCAGGATCGAACGATTCTTGCAATTATGTGATGATCATCCTCATGTTTTCCCTACTCCAGAGAAGATCGAGCGCCAGCATCAAGATTGCAATATGCAGGTTGTATACCCAACGTAAGTTTGTTTTCACTCTGTCATCGAGTATGCCTTGAATCAGTTGTCCAGGACTCCCGCCAACTACGTATGACATCCTCTGTTTGTTCGCGCCATCACTAAACATTCCTTAGTTCCACGTTCTCCGTCGACAAATCCACCGTGACTTCCGCAAACCTGTGAGTTCCTTCCGCCATCAAGTCCTGTATTTGTCGTTCATCTTCTCCAGCTTGTTGTCTTTTTCTCCAAGAGTCTCCTTCGTCACCCTAGAGCACGCTCAGATCTGTCTGAGATGATTGGAGATACCCACTTCCAAAGATATATCCCGGAACCCCTCCAGGAGTCACTAGTAGCTCCTGAAGAAATTAAACGTCACATTCTATGCACTGGTAAGTTCAATTGTACTCACTGTACTCTTCATGACTGATTCCTTTGTCGTTATATAGGCCAAGTATACCATACTTTGTTGCAGGAGCGTGAAGACAAAGGTATCAAGGATGTTGCTATCAGCAGGATCGAGCAACTTTCACCTTTCCCTTATGACCAGGTCAATATCTTTTCGTCCCTTGTTTTAACATCATTGTACTCAATGTGTCCCTCTAGCTCACACCCCATCTTGATATGTATCCTAATGCCGATCTCCTATGGTGTCAGGTAAATCTTCGACGTTGTCTCTTGATAACCTTGTCGCGAATTTGATCGTTTTATAGGAGGAACCTCTCAACAATGGTGCCTGGAGCTATGTCGGTCCTCGCATCTACACTGCTGCTGGGCGGACGCAGAATCACAAGGGCAAGTATCCATACTATGCCGGCCGCGGCCCCACAAGCTCTGTAGCGACTGGTAGCAAGGTATTACGTCAGTATTGGTTTCATGAACATAACTCATTGCTATGATCCTTTACAGGCGCAGCATAAGAAAGAGATTGAGTTGTTCCTTCGTGATGCATTTGATTTGTCAAGTGGCAACCACTGAAGCATCAACAGTAGAGAGTAACTATAGTAGTTGACAAGCACAGTTAATTTATTCCATGCCTGCCTTTACAGATGGTCTGATGATTCAGAGAGGGAGAAGAGGTGTGTGGAAGAGAATCAATCATCAAAACAACTGATGATTGTACCTCACGACAAAAACTGTTAAGAAGGATTTGGGGCACACTATACCATTGGTATGGCTCATGCTCTGTTGAGATTATTATTGTATTTTCCGCAATTGGACTGGGTAATTGTCCTTAGGAGTGTAGAGAGTAAGAAAGAGGTCAGTCTAATAATATGTACAAAATCACATCGGGACAATTGGAGCGCTGCCCTTCTCTAACGCCGTCCGCAAGCTGTGACATAAACATGAGTATTAACGACCTCTCACGAGTCAAGAGAATGCACCTATAATCATCACCATTCTGGGTGATGTACCGCACCCAAGGCAGTGCCTGATAACCACTTTTCTCAACTATCTTCAGGTACCGCACCTGAATGCCTGATACTGTGAAGTATGGTATTTCAAACTTGACCGTAATTGGGGCACGCTTCTCAAGATCGTTCTCTAATTAGAGGTGAAGATAGATAAAAGAACATTTAGCTGCTCATCTGGAACGCACCGCTTTTTACGCTAGGCAACCCAAAATGCGCACGCATTAGGAACTCGCGGCTCCCTCCGAGCTGCTTGATTTTCCACACAAAGGCTGACTTATCTGGAGCATATTGTACAGTGCCTGTCGATGCCTGGGTATTGTTTGGGTCAAAAGTGCGTCAAACGCCAAATCATACGCATGGAACAACATATGCTCACCCTGAATTTTGGGCTGTCCGCGTCGTCGGGTACAGGTACATATATCTCTACGTTGTTCGCAGTACTCCTCCGCTTAAACTGTGCCTTGACCTTTACAACATACTCGACGCGACTGCCCTTGTGACTCTCAACCGCTGCCTCAACCCATACGAGGGGTTTCACAGGCGTGGAAAGGCGATATGACATGAGCTCAAACTCGCCATCGGGGGGAATGAAAGAGATGGTGCGGTCGTTTTCGAATCGTGAAAGCCGCACGCACTGATGGAATTTGACGTCCTCCATTTCAATGGCTTTTCCTCGGGCCGCTTAATGCACGATCAGTGCAAGATGAAAGAATGGCGATGAGAGATGAATACTCACTTCTCCCGGTGCTCTCGAACATAACTTTGTCGTTAAGGCCTAGCCGAAGTTCTGGCATACCTGATAGGTAGCACTTCATCTTGATTGCACCAAGTATCTCAGACCGTACGACGTTTCCGTTAGCATTCACCTGTTCATCTTCAGAATCATGCCTATAGATAAGGAGCTATCACACACCAGCATATTAACGCTCTCAATGACATCAAGGAATACTTCATTCTTCCTGTATCTGATGCCTTCCGTCCTCCACGACACTGCATTGGTTACCGCCATTGGCGGGCGCACCTGTACTTCAAGTTTGTAAGATTCCTGGGTGATATATCTAGAAGGATATCAATACGGGAGATTAGACTATAACAACGAAGACGTACTCTTGCAGAATCTTGCTTTCAGTGGTTTGGGGGTAACCAAAGTCCATCATCTCATCCATCAGCTCGTATATTATGACAAAGTTATCGCGGATACTCTCCTCTTCGAGTTCTTTGAAATACTCGATGAGGACCTGTGTTAACCTATGCAGGAATATAATGATCTCCGCTGCATTCGAATTACGCTTTGACAGTGCGAGTACTAGCACATATTAGTATGCCAGTATGGAGCAGAGACAACAATGCATACGATAAAGATTGGAGTGGCGAATATGCATGTAATTGACACCCTGACTTGAGAAACATGGAGTGACTTGCTGGCCCTCTTCCTCAATCTCGAGGACAAGGGGTAAAAAGCGTTCAACATTGGACGCGGGGACGTCGTCACGATATGAACGTTGGATGAGGGGCTTGCCCTTGAGATCCAGGATCGCAATTAAGCTAGCCATGAGAGGGAGAGCAACAAGTACTAGTCACGTGTCCCGGCACGCTCGCGTCTCTTGCTATTAGTATTACATTATGTTACTCGTACTACACTCGAAACTCCAACAACTATGACTGATTTCTTCTTTCTGGATCTGTCATGCGATTAACCTTCACGGTCGGACCGATTTGCACATTGCCCATATCCTGTGGAGTGATGAGGATGTACTGTTTCTTGTCAGATGAGTTGGCCGTGTCAATCTGAGGTGCATGCACGTCAGGGGCGGCACGAGCAACATGTAGGCTGCAACTAACCATCATCTTCATTGAGATACGGCGGTTGACGGCATCCATAAAGACATCGAATTCGTCTATTCATTGACATTAGATGATAACGAGGCTTTAACGAAAACAGGAACCTACCGAGACACCTCAGAGGACATCCAATTGATTCCCACAACGACAACAACAGGCAAATCGTTGAAAACGATTTTTCACCTCCACTAAGCGATCGCGGATCTTTCTCTCGCTTCGCCTGTGACGCATGAGTGGTGGCCTGGTCATCCGTGACAACTTTGAGGATTAAAGTCCCCTTGTCATGATTAAATAAGACCTTTCCATAGTATCCACGATGCGAAAGATGATATGCAAACACCAGCTTGCACCGAAGGGCGATGTGACGACGGAAGTCCTGCCATTTCTGTAGGCGTACCGTGAGAGATGCCTTTAGAGCCTGCATGAAGGACGACGTCAGACATGTTTACCATTGAAGCAACGCACATAAGAACCTTATTGAGGGTCGTCATCTGTTTCAAGTCTCTTTCGGCCATATCGAGCTTAGCCTTGGCCTTGTTAACCTCGATCGTCATCTCCTCAACCGTCGCCCCATGTCTGAACGAAAAATGGAGGTCAAGAGGACTATGCAAGTACTAAACCTTCTTACAGACCTTCGTTCGCGTTCCGCCAAAGCTTCCTGAACAGATTTGAGGTTGCTCTTGACGATCTCTACTTTTCGTGGATTGGGGAATCGTTCGCAATACTCGAGAGCTTTAGCCGTCCAGTTCTATACTCAGGAAAAGATATGTATGATGGTCACACAGACAAAGACCACAAACCGTGAACTCTTCCTGTAGAACGTCTGCATGTGCTTGAAGTTGGGCAATGACTGCCTTCTCATCGTCCAACTTCTTGGTGTAGGACTCTTTCGCATGCTGAGCCTTCATCCGTTTCTCTGCTGCATCTTGGGTTTTCGCCTGCAACAAGTTCATCCAGTGCTACAGCATGCGAAGCAGAAAAGAATGTGCTCACAATGAGATCTCCCTTGCGTTGGTTGAACTCCTGGATTCTTTCCTTGATTCTCTCTAAATTCGGCATCAACGCCTTGTTTTTATCATCATATTCTTTCTTCTGCCTCAAGACGTGAGCGGCTTGTTCCATAGTGCTAGTCTTTTCTGCTTCGGCTTCCTACCAACTGGGTATCAATGAAATCGTTACTGCACTAAGCAAGGACAAACTTCTTTGGCTGCCTGCAAACTTGTAATGTTGCTTGGCATGTCGTCATTTGCCGTTTGCTGCACATTGGCTAGAATTGTTTTTGCTCTTCTAAATTTATCGTCGACCCTTGTGCGTTGGGCCTATCCCATAATTCATTTCCCATCCACACACGCGCGAAAAGAAAAATAAAAGACGTACTTTTAACGCGTCGAGCTTCTGGCGTTCACCGTTCCACTCCGTCCTCTTGCGCTGGACATCTTGAACGGCAGCTTGATGCTTCGCTTCTTCTATTTTGATTTGCTCACGGTAGTGCCTTTGACGCCATTAGAATCTGATAGCCACTAAGAAAACAAGCACCTACGCGATTTCGGACGCCGCATCTCTTCCAGTTAGAAGAAGGCTCGTGGCATCGTTTCTCCCGGTGTTCCTGGAAAGAGGCGTGATAGAAGCTCCTCCCTCACTATACGACACTAGGTGAATGACAAGGATCAAGGCTCATTGCTATAAGGCCTTACGGGAAAACCCTGACATTGATAAACTTCTCGCTACTCCAAGCGGTTCCGCCGCCAGGAAGCCTTTCTAAGGTAGATTGCGCCTCAGCTCGCGAGTACGCTAAGTGGATGCGCTCAATCTTGGCCACGTTGATCATGACACGAAGGACATAAGGATCTGAAATCTGAAAAGGGACATCAGTAATCTTCAAACCCAACTGAGCCGAAAGGTGACCTCGAGTGCACGAAGGACAGTAAGGTATTCCTCAGGAGGCTCACCACGAGAGTAATCAAACATATCTCTTGAGTTTATGATGATCAAAGTATTGTGACTAAATGATTCATTAATCCCAGACCGAAAGGAAAATTGGAAATCGAGTACTTATTAAATTTGCCCAACAACTGATTCAACTTGACTCGGTCGCCGTTATTCGTTACGGCAAACGCGGTTAAATATTGGGAGAGTTGTGAGCGTAACAGCTCCCCCCACTTTGCAGCATCTTTGGCTTTGATGAAGAGCCCGAGTGGTCCGACAGGCCGATCCCCGACCCACCTTTCATTCTTGATTGCATCCAGAACTCCTTTGATGTTGTTCCCATAAGGAATAAGACTATTCTTTTCCGCATCTTTTGCGCGCTGAATCATTCCTTCGCAGTTCTGTATTTCTGCTCGAATGGCGGCCACTGTGTTATCAAGCACGGACCCCTCGGTTTTTAGTGCGCTTGTCGTTGTGGTCTGTTCCTCTATCTCGCGCGTGAGCCTTTCAAGCGTTTCTTGAGCTTCGTTAACGTTTGCCCGCGCCTCCTCAAGCTTGCGCTGTGTTTCTTCATGCTTCGCCTGCGTATTCACCGCCATGCGCTCCGTCTCTTCCGTAATCTGCTTGTCAAAGCCTTTGATCTGCTCGGTAATTATCGTAATACTTCCATCCATCTTCTTTAAATCGACCTATTACCAAAAGTAAGTACAAGGACATCAAAGTGGTTGGATGCCCATACCGTGAACTTGTGGATACTGTCTTTGTTAGATCGAACGAGCCCCTGAAGTCGATCCTTCTCTTTGGTCAATTCATCCATTTCGCCAAGCGTCGCGACCTCATTTTCATATTGTGCAACCTCTTCCGTTGCTGCCGCAAAGTCTCCCTAAAACACATATTACTCGATGATGGTCCATTATGTTTACAGGAAACGCACTTCTGCAGCCTCAATACTCTTCTGGATCCTGGGAAGCCTCGCCTCTTGCTTTGCCACCTCCTTGAATTTGCTCTCCATTTCCTCCTCCTTGCTGCGAACATGGGCCCAGGCAAGCTCCTTCTTGAGCTCATCGGCCTTTTGCTTCTGTTCTCTCGCCTTGGCAGCTTCTTGAAAACGTACCGTAGCTTCCTTGAAAGCAATACGCAGGTCTGGAAGAGCTTCCTTTTTTTGTTCAAGAACCTTGTGGGTTTGCTTGATGTTGGCCAAGCACGTAGTATACTCGTCTGATAGCTGAGAAAGTTGAGTGCCTCTGAGGAAGAACTAGCACAGAAAAACGTGAGCTCGTTTCATTTTACAGTAATTCAGAAAAATGGACCTTGTACTTGTCGGCGGGGGCAGAAGCACTCAAAAACTGCCGAGCAGCATCTAATACGAGAGTTTGTGGTTTGCCTAAAGCGATCACCGAACATGGACTTGCCTTGGGTCAATACGTTCAGAGGGTTATCAACCTGAATATTCATATGATCACAGATGGCAGCCAGTTCTTCCTTTTTGGTGCTGATGGTTTGGGAAGACTTGGTACCTTTGATCTTCCATGTGGAACTCCCCTCTTTCGTAAACCGCCGGGTGACGATGATAGATTTACCATACTCTTCAGGCTTGTATGCTTCTTCTCCTTGATTTTTCAAATAGATCGTGACTTCTGAGGCACTGCAACAAAGCGCTGAGAAAGGTCATCTGTTACGGAAGAGCGAACAAAACACACGCGCTGCCTTCTTTGATAAACGACTTTAGTCCACTTCCGCGTCCAGTGGAGGTACTCTTGCCACCTAACGCGACTGTAATGGCAGATAAGACAGCACTCTTGCCACCTGGCAGACCAAGACAGTGTCAAAAGATGTCAGACATTGAGGATTGTACTCACTTCCATTGTGACCTGATAAAGGAGTCAAGTCGCGAACATGAACGAAGAACGAAGAAGCACACCAATGATAAAGTTAATTTGAGGACCAAACTCAAATTTGAGAAACGCATGGCACATGAAATTGACCATCTCGACACGTTCAATGATACCGTGTTCAGCAATACCCTGCGGACACATGAACATTGCCGATGAAAGCAGCCCAAGTGAAGCTTACCCCCTGAATTTTACGCTTTGACGCGAGATCTGCGAGAATTTTTTCGGCATGAGCACTTTCGAACTGCTGCTCCTCCTGTTCATTTTCGGTCTCTCCATCTTCTTCGACATCATCATTGAAACGCGTCTTGGCTTTTACTTTGGCTTTTTTCCTGGAGCTGTTCAGCTCGACGGAATCGCTGTCATCATCACTGTCAGCGGTTCTGGCCCGCTTGGATTGTGTTTCGTAGGAAGATTCTGCGCTGTCGCTGTCTGAGTCCGTGGGACGTTTGACCATTGTGGTCGTTGTCAACGCGTCTCATAAATGGGTCACGTGGAGTGTCACAGATCGTGGGACAAGACATAATGATAGGAACAAGGGACCACGTGGTTATGAAATGCAGAATATCAGTTGCGATGGCGGTTTGTTGTTTTTCCTTGCTTCGTCTCCGTTTCTCTTTACTGACGCTCGTTTCCCTTACATTCCTTTAGCAACATGCCCCTTGCTGGCCGGCCACCCTACGCCACAGATGAGCCCGATTTGTTCTATCAGACTGCCCCTGCGCCGCACCGCCGTCTCCGCCAGCCTGTCCCTCCCAATCCCAACGACAGGTCCTCCGCTTACGACGTGTGCGTTTCTGTCCCATATCTACCCTTCTTTTCTCTCAAATTTCTCTAGATATAACCATTACCTTTCCGACGACAATGCTGGTGATCGTCGGTCCGGTGTGAATGCACTTGGGCTTGGACTCATGAACATGGTCAACGACGACGACGACGATAACAACAACAACAACGTCCCGGCCGCGCCTCCCCCTCCTCCGTCCAAGCATGCTGCACTAGCTGCTGCAGTCGCCATGCCACCCAAACGCCCGTCTCCTCCGCCCCAGCATATCGTCGCACCCAGGCCCGGTTACGCTGCTCCAATCGCCACCCTCAACCTCGCCCGCCCAGAACCTGTCGTCTCCAAAGACACCTCGCCCATCAATTTCAAGATCAACTCCCCCCCTAACCCTTTTGCTGACCCTCACAGTCCCCATCCTGTCTCGTCATCGCCTCCCATGATGTCCAACGAACCTCACCCGCTGCAGTCTCCAGTCACCCCGATCACTCCTGTTTTTGCTCGTCCAAAGCCAAATGTCACGTTCTCCGAGACTGCAGTTCCGCGCCCTCCCAAACCTATTGTCCGTGGCAATTCCGAAGACACTCTTCTGCCTGGTCGTGGCGAGAAAGGAGACGATTTCTGGCGCCGCTTTAGTATGGTTGTGAAAGAGGAGAACCGCAAATCCCCCTCCCAAAAGACCAGGTATTTTCTTCCCCATTCCCACCACTATTTTCTCACCGTCCCTTTCCGCGTCACAGCTTGTGGCTCAGGAAAACCCAAGACGGTTCTCATCGTCTCGCACGCTGGGTTTGGATAACGGGCATTGTCATTGTTGTCATTATTGCCGTCGCTGCCGTTGTTGGTTATCACCTTTCTCACAATACCCCAAGTCATCAGCAGCCCACTGCCCTCGGCGGCTCTGCCAACGAGGCCGCGACAGTCGTGACCACCAGCACTTCTGCTTTAGTAAATGCCAGTGGAAGCCCCATCAAGCACGTTTCCCCGACGTACACACTTGACGGACGTGAACTTGGCACCCACGCGACAGCCATCCCAGCCCCTCACAAACGTAGATTGCATCACGTTTGATCGACTCCCTCTGTTGCCGGGATCCTACGTTCACTCGTCTGTTTTCTGGGTTAGTTCCCATCTCGCGACACATACTTATTTCTTTCGACACTGCATACCGCCTTTTTCCTTAGTTAGATACCCTCCTTCATGTTGGATTCTGCATTTTTCTACCATGACATGCTTTCATGCTTTCCTCAACGCTATCTCTTCTCACAATTCACATCATTCCAGTGCATTGCTTATTGTCAAATCCGGTTTATACACACAAATGGGATGGATTCATTGCAATGTACACAGGAATTGTGTTCACTGCTGGCACCCAATTGTGTTTCCTTCAGAAGAAGTGGAAAGGAAACATGTTATGCCAGTTCCAATGCATCGATTTCCAACGGAAAAAGTTTTTTTAGACAAAGGCAAAAGGTGGATAACAGGTTTCTTTGACTCTTTCCATAAGAAATAGGTACTGGCCCCAGCAGTGGATGTGTCAATTGCACTGTCAAGAAAAATACCCTACTCTGTTTCCCAGTAAAAGTGAAGCTCAAAGTGCCCTCCCTATTTGAACTGTGTTATGAAAAAGATGTGAATTGGCATCTTTTTATTACACACCTCAGTGTGGTGGATCTCGCCTAGGGCTGCCTCGAGCTACGAATCATTATCGCCCGTAGTACAGAGACGGAGAACCTGGGTCATGAACAGCGAAGAACCTGGTGTAACGTTTTTGTCTAAAATGGAACACGTCCTAATTGCACTCGACGAACCAGTTGGACTAAACAAACCTCATTCCTATACTGTGATTCGTCACGCAGAACGGAGGAGGCTCTGGTATTGGCAGTCATTTCCATAGCGGGAACCCTTGAAGCTTGAAGCTTGAAAGGTCGATTACTCCCTCCAATTCTTTGTCGGAGTTTTAATCGCACCGAACCCTTTCTTCGTCTTGCCCACA
>QGOA01018437.1:0-15212 GCA_003313075.1 Termitomyces sp. MG16
CAGCTTATCTTTTGTTTGTACTACATAGTCAATAGACCGGACTGGTCTGATTCTGTGCAGTGTGAACATTAAGCTTACAAATTCCTGTAACTTCGTTATATAGTTGCTGGAGATAGGGCAGAAATGAAGAAAAAGGCACAAGAGATTATTGGAATTTTGAAGGGATTCACATTCTGGTCAGATTTGAAGAGGTATGTGTAATCCTCTGTCAATTATAAGTTCTTTGAAAATAACTATTAAACAGGATTCAAGAGCATTTGGAACCTCTCACAATTGCTGCAAATATTACACAAAGTGATAATGCCTGACTGAATGTGGTCCTGATAACTCTGGTCAATTTATACTGCTTCTTCTCAAATACTACATGTAGTCTCAATTCTTATATATGTGCCACTGCTCTCAAAAGTCTAGAAAAGCGCTGGGCCAATGCTGACCATCCAATTTTCATCCTAGCAATTGTATTCAACTCATATATCTGAGTTGGCTTCTTTGCACATGGAGCACCCTATACAGATTTCAGTACTCTATGGAGGCTTGTTGTAGGGGGTTATCAGCACTTATTTAATACAACAAATGAGCCCCACTATAAATTCTGAGTGTCATTTGGTGACTATGTTTGAAGAAAAGGAGAATGGTCAGATGAGGGTATGGACTTGAAATACCACAAAGAAGCAGCACAACAAGAGGTAAGTACTGTACCTGACATGTTTTTATGATTTACTCACCATGATGTAGCAATGCTCTGTCAATCTGATCACTATATGGTGAGAACTTGAACCCTCATTAGAAAATGCACCTCCAGTGCATGCTCCACTCAATTCTGCTAATGATAATCTTACTCCTCCTGCTGCACCACAAGGCAAGGCAGCTATGATCAAAATGGCACTGCAGCTCCTGAGTGTCACACCAAATTCTGCACCAACCAAGCATATCTTTAGTCAGTTCGGAGTCAAGCATACAAAACATTGAAATCATACTCATCCTGATAAAATACACAAGGAAGTTCTCTTGAAGATTGACACCACCAAGACCCATGGTTTATCTCCATGTCACAAATGCAAATTTGGTAATGATGATAACCATGGCACTGCCCCATCAGCAAGCACCCTCAGCTTCACCTCTGTTGCTCAGAAACTGGTTTTTGAAGCTGAATCATCAGTACAAGCTGTCAATGGGCATCTGCCAGCTCAGCCAATGGGTACTCAAAGCACAGGTAACCCACCTGATATCAATCCTTTGTTGTTGAAGAACCTTTTTTATTATCCTGACCCCACAGATGTGACTTCAAGCTCATCAACTGTCTTAACTGATTACTGGAGGGCTGAGGAGGATGGACTGACAAGCGAGATGGAGTTTCATGACCTGGTGAATGGGCAAGGCAATACAGTGATAGGACTCCACACAGGCTAGGTGCATCAATAGCAGGCTCAGCATCAGCTCCAGACACCTTGCTGTGCGTGTTCTGAACTTGGTGCACATGATTAATCCATTTCAGGCCTTATCCAATGGCCATGCATGGCAAGCAATGGATCTGATCAGTAATAGTGCTGGTGGCAGCTGGAATGACAGCTGGCATCATGCTGCCAGCAAGCATTGACAGGTAGTATCAATCAATCAGCACATGGCATGGCTAGCCAACAACAGTGCTTATGAATTAGGAATAATGTCATTTACTCATGATGGATGGCCTGATGTTTACCCTGGCACCCTCTCTTGGCCAGATGGACAGCTTGCTTGCTTCATTTCTCAACATTTAGTTTAATACATGACGTTGAATTACATTACTTACAGTTCACCATCCCTTAGCAACTCTTAGCTCCTTAGCGATGGGGAACTTGTTTCTTACTATAAATACTTACCATTGTCACTAGTTACCACAGAACAGAGTACTCCAGTCTACACCCCTCAGTTCACCCTACGGTTCAGATTTCTTTTGAGCTGACAAAGTTCATAGTCACCAACTGTCTGAACACGCTTAGCCTGCTTGCCACAGTTATGCTTATGGAACCTACATGCCTTGCACTTATGGCAGGCATCATGCAGCTTAGTCATTGCTAAGCCTCTAGTTTCCTTCCTATGTCCCCTTGCCACACTTACTTGTATTCACCTTTCACCTTTTTTAAGCACATCTTGTCTTTGGTGCACCTTCCTTGCTGCACACCCCTGCTGACTACCATTGCTGACCTTTACCAAATCTTGCTGTTCAACTCGTTTTCCAGCTTGTTCTCTGGGAACTGCCTGGGACTCCCTTAATCTTAGCATGCCCAACACATTGTTACACAGGTTAGTAGCCATAAACCATATCTGCTACTGATCTACTTTTGGACATCATCAACAGTTGTCAATGGTTATGACAACCCAGATGGTGACTCATAATAAAACAGTTTACTAATACTAGTAATAATTGATTCATAATTTTTTTTTTACATAGCTACTTGAATAAGACTTTGAGTTCATTTTATCTTATTGTGCCAGCTAACTCAACTGGTAGAAGCAGTCATGTGTTGACCTTGACATATCAGGATCAAGGAGGTTTGACCCTTTTAGTCAAAAAGTCATGACCACAATCAAATCCCATCAATGCCATCACTGGTATCAATGCCCAAATCCTGTCATGGTCAAAAGCTAAAGGCCAAGCACAATATTAGTGGCTTGTGCAATCAGCATGCTCCAAAATCCTTAGAGTCTACCAAGTCTAATTCTGATTGTGCTTAATCATCCAAAATATATAAGATTGATGGATTATAAGAGATCAGTAACAATGATTCTGATAAGAACTGAGATCTTTTCTTGGAGCTGAACAGCCTCAAGCTATGCTAAAGAAAGGAAAATCAAAAGAGTGATGAAAAGAATGTAGGCTTGAATGATGAAAATATAGAGGTCTTGACAGAGGGATGGCCTGAAAATGATGGCATTGATATGGCTGCTACTAAATTATGGCATATCAAGTTGATGAAGCTTGTGATTGCTAATAGAGATGATCTTAGAAATAATGAATGGGTACTAGCAGAGCTCAGAAAAAAGTATCTAAAGAAAATTAAAAAATATAACAGTATAATCAATGTTTATTCTATGAATTGACTTGATCATTTACTTGATTCATGTATAAAAGCGCTCTACAGAGTATAACAAGGGCTAGATATAGGCAGTAAATCTAAGTGCACTTGTTGTTGCTATCAAAGCTTGCTATACAACCAAATAAATTTAGTTTTACACTCAAAAAGACAGGAGAAGTGCTATAGGAGATTACTATTAGATTCACAAGCTCAGATGAAACTTCTGAAGCTAAATTGCCAGGACTTTTTGATGTTGAAATGAAATCTGTTGGTTCAGATGTTGACATGATTTCTAGCTATTCTGATAACTATAAAAAAATAGCAATTGAAGATTATAGTATTATATTGTCAACATTTCTATGAAATTTACTTAAACATGGTTTCTAGATCTAGAGCTGAAAAATCCACTGCAAAATGTGGTAGAAGTTTTAAGGTATGTCAACTTTATCCCTGAGATTATTAAAATATGTAAACAGTAAAATTTTCTTTATAGATACATTCATCTCAGATGCATATGGGTCCAGGACCCAACATTGCTGTAGCTTTAAATCTAGCTATTGACTCAAATGCCTCTGAAACTCCTGCTTCTGCTCTTGTTCATTCTGGTACTGGATCTGGTGTTGAGTCTGAGAATAAAACTACTGATTCTCAAGTTCAACCTCAAAATGCTCTGATAGTAGCTATGTCTAGTTTGACAAGAGCAGCAAAGAGAAAAATGAGACACAAGCATGTTGGTATGCATAGTATTTCTGCAGTATGTTTTTTCATTGCTTATTTAAAGAACTTTTTAATATTAATTTGACTTTTATAGGCTGATCCAAAAGCTGTCATGCTATTTGTTGGAACACAGCATGTGTTTTCTAAAGTTAATGCTGGTCATGTAAGTTTTTATTTTTAATTATAAACTGTTTAAGTATTTATTATTATTTAGATAGATTGGGCTAGACTTTGTCAAGATCATTAGATGAATTTAGTGAGTTATTAGATTTTGAAAACTACATGTGAAGTTCAATTATTATATAAATGTAATTATATAATTGCAAAGTTTATAGGCATGGTATTTTATCAATTAACATTCAACATTTAGATGCTACTCAGAAGAATGGTCTTTCTTCTCAGCAAGAGGTAGCTTCTATTGTAGAAGATGAGTCTAAAGCTTGTAGTGAAGTTCACAGTCAGAGCCAATAAGTCTATCTTGCTTGTCTTAGTATGAGATTGGCTCAAGAATGTAAATTGCCTCATAATTAAGATGGTGTCAAGTGTTATGGTGGTGCACAAGCTAGTATGTTTTAATTTTTTAATAACAATACAGATTTTTTTAATTATTTTAGATTATATTCTTTAGCATGCTAATATAAAAAAAGGCTCAGATAATAGGCTAATCAAAGCATCTCTCTCTTGAAAAGCAAAATGCCAATTGACATGACATGATTGATTTGAATATACATAACTTTCCTTGAGATAGTTTTATTTGAATTTCTCTTGATCTAGGAATACTTTATAGATGTGTTTCTTATTAGAAAATAATAAATATAAGCTTTTATTTGTTTTTTACTTAAGCATATACTAAATAATATATTTAGAATCATGAAAAAGTAGAGTTAACTTGGTATAGTTATGCTTATGAAATTGGAGCCAACTATACCTCCAAAACTTTTTGTGCTAAAAGGCTTTTCTGCAATCATAATTTTGGCTACAATTTCATTTTAAATCCCAATATTAATCACCAATCTTTTGCCAGCATTATCATTGATTTTTTTGGTGCTCTTGACAGAGTTTATTCTAAATACTCACATCATTTAAGCAGTGAAGCTGTTTCTGATGCTGTAATCTTCACTTCTCCTCTATTTTGGGCTTTTTCAAAGGTTGACATTGGATCTTTTTGCATTTTTCATCCCACTTTCTCTCTATTTAATAATTCTGTATCTTAAGGCAACAAACTTTGGTTCATCCAGCTTTATACAGAATATATTATGGATATCTATTCTCAGCTCATATTTTCTGGCTCTTTGTCTATTTATAATACATTGCTTCTTTTTATCCACCCTGTTACTTCAACACAAGAAGCTAGAGATGCAGAACAAAATTCTCTTGATGCATATGAAGCATACAAGAAAGTTGCTATAGAGTTGCTATAGATCTGTCTTATTTTGATGAAAAAAAAGCTTTTTCAGCTTTTCAAAATTGCTTTAACAACAAGTAAGTTATTTTTTATATTATCAAACTTTATAATTTATATCATCAATAGATATAAGGGAAAAGGAAAGCAAGTTGACTTTCAGACTTTGGAAAAAGAAAACAATTCATGTATGTTTATATTTTTGTTAAAAATTTTATTTAATATTTTTTAGTTATTGACAATAATGAAGATATTGATATGGGACTTGAAGACTTGATTCATATGGATTTAACTGGATTAGACCTTCCTTAATTGATTTTTAATAAATATAGTTCAAATTTTTATTAAAAAATTGTTTTCAGATTTCTTTATACTTATAAAAAAGTTTTATATATATTCTTTTCAGCAAAATACAAGTATTTAAAATTATAAAAAAAAGCAAGATTTAAAATAAGAAAGTTGAAGAAAATAAAACAATAACTAATACATGCATAGCCAAGCATAGCTTAGCTATGTCAAAAATCATATTTTGGCATAGTATATGCATACTTGTGAGCATAATTTAGTTTAGATTTACATAAGTGCATAGTCATTAAGCAGACATATGAACATAGTCAATTTAAGCCAGAGCAGTGAAGAGAAAACAAAGCCTAGCTGACAAACTCAGTAGGATACAAGTATTTGTAACCACAAAGGGCTTGGATGAGTATGTATCCAAAGATTTGAACAGTATCTGATTCTTACAAATGAGGACCTTTTGAAACCCACTATTGATGATGTCTACTTGGGTTGAGTGCACTAGATGTTATGCAGTACAATGCCATCTCCAGCACCAGGCATGCATAGTTGTGAGGAGTCCTGACAGAGTTCCAGTGTGCTTGAGTAGATGTGATAAGACGATGCACTAGATGTTAGTGCTTTGGACACTACCTAGCAAACTGTAAGCATGGTAGTCTAGACAATGATATGGAAAAAAGAAAGAATATTGCAGCATAATGTGCCCATAGATGGTACTATAAATGATGACAATAGTAAAGACAAGGCTAGCACTCAACTAAGTGACAAAGTTAGGCCAAGCTGGCATGATTTAAATGCTAAGTGTAATTGAGTGCTCAAAGGGTTATGATTTATTGTTATGTACATATAAAGTAGCTATTTTTTATACTATGTGCTATTGTATTTTTGAAATAAGTCTATTTGTAGTGCTATCAATTAGCACCTCTTTTCATGGTTATAGTTAATGGCAATTTATTAACGGTGACTAGTACCCATAAATGATAATGACCAATGATGTTATAGCTTATTGGCCATGGCAACTCTAAACTAACTTAAAATTGTATAAGTCTGCTTACTTTTTAGTATAATTCCAATTGGTCAGAAAATCCTTGACAGATGCCATAAGTTCTAATGTCAGCACTAAATATTGTATTAATTCTTGATAGGTAAAAACGTTGGATTAGAATATATCCTGTTCCATTGTCATTGGTTTTTTAGACTTCTGATTGAGGTGCCTCGTCAAATGGCAGTACTTAATGCTAACCCCTTTTTGAAACTGATCAGGGTTTGGTCAGAGTCACCTCCCCTGCCATTATGCTAGTGCTGTTAGTCCTAGACCTCCTAAATCTTTAAAGTCAATAGATAGTGTATGCTGAAGAACTAATAGTGGTGGTTGAGACTGATAAGTAATACCTGTAGCAGAGCACCAAGGCCAGAGGTATTATGTGTCTAAGAGGATTGCTAGAGTCTCCAGTATATCAAGTGTCAGTAGGCCTATAGTACTCCTTGATGTGCTCAGCCTGAGTAGAAGCCTATCACTGTAGTGGTTCTACCCAAGCCACAGCATAACTATTCATACAAGTTTTTATGCAAATTATGCAGATTAGACATTGTTAATGAAACAGGCTAAAGTGAGAATTGAACTCTTGACCTTCTGAAAAAGTCACATGTCACTCAAAACTCAGCACATTAAACTGTTAGACTATAATGCTGAATGAAACATATTAAGCTAAGGTTTATATATAGAGTTGATTATATAACTCATAGATAAATTAGATATTCTTCCCTACATCTTATGCATCTCTTTCAATGTCATTGAATCCTTTATAGCTTCTTTAAATACATATACATTAATCCTTGAATGTTAAATAGATTAGAAGAGCTTTAAATATTTTTCTTTGTAAAGAAATGTATTCTAAAAAATATACTTTAAATTTATTATTCTGCTAAGGAATCCAAGACTTCTCTTTACTAATGGCTTTTTTTCCTCTTGAACCATAATTAAAGAAAAAAAACAAAGAGCCATAACTTTGGAATATCTTAAAAATAGGATAATACTAAAACTGATGTCTGTTGAACCATAACTTCGAGAGGTGTGGTAATAATCTCTGAAGGCATTATTAATGCCAAGTATTCATCTTTGATGCCAAGATTTCAAATGGAGCATGCCAAAAAGACTGAATGGACCCCCCATCATGATGCTAAAAATCCAAATAGGCCCTTCATTAGTGATGCCAAGAAAACTGAATGGCCCCCCCAATTACATCCACTCAAATAGATACCACTCAAATAGATAGTATTGGCAAGTCCCAAAGCCATTTTTCAAGGGTTCAAAGCAAGCTGCTATTGAAGCACTTGATATATGTCCGACCAATATTATATGCAGGTTTGCAAACTGATCTTGGTGATTCTTGCATGCATATCAACTTGGCTTGACAGAAAGAGCTGCTGCATGGGCTGTGCAAAAGTATAAGAGTAATCATACCATCTCAAGGGCTGCTCTGATGTACCTGGAGACTCTGGCCTCTGCCTCAAAAGATATATGAAATTGACCAAAAATTTGGCCATACTCAATTTCTTGTGGGGAAAAAGTTGGGAGATGTGTTTTTAGGTATTTTAGCATTCTGAGTCTGATCCTGTACCTAGTTTCACTTAAAAAATTATCATTTCTAAGATATCAAATGAGAGGACTTTGCTTGTCCATGACTGTACCCCTCTCAAAGGCTGTTCTGATGCATCTGGAAGCTTTGGCCCCCACCTCAGAGAATGCATGAAATTGACCAAGATTTTGGCCATACCCAATTTCTCATAGGAAAAACTTTGGAGATGTGTTTTTAGGCTTATTTCAACATTCCGAGTCTGATCCTGTACTTAGTTAGACTAAAAAAATATCCATTTCCAAGATAGCAACTTAGTTGACTTTGCTTGTCTGTGACTGTACTTAATCCATAGCCTACAATGATGTACAGTAATTTTGATATCAACATCAACTTGCCCTTGTTTTTTTCTCTCATGCTTGCCTTTTCATTCTGTAAATTTCTGACTGGCATGCACGGCACCAGTCTTTTCAAGGATTCTTTGAACTTTGAAAAATTCCATGAAGCTTCAATCTGAAACAAGTCACCTGTTCCCAAACTTGTTCAAAGTACCACCACTAGCTCCAGAGGCAAGTCCTGGAGCAATCTCACACTTTAAGTATTTGTAGTTCAGTGCTGAGTCTTCCTTGTAAGGGTGTTGCTTACTGGAGAAAGCCCCCATCAGCAGAACCTGACACTGGGCAAGGATAAGCACCTCTCCTCATTCCTTCAGGCAATGATTGTATGCAAACAGTGTCACGACCCACACACTTACCACTGGGACTATTTCTGGTTCCTGGGTCCTGGCAACCCCCTGTGCCCAACTCAATCCTGGATTTGTTGTAGGTATCATGATCACGTTAGAGTGGAGATCCAGCGTGAGCGGCACAGAGGGGATATGGCACGGCTGTAAGTCAGCTGTTACCTGACTGACCGGAGATATGGAATGATCATTGTATTTTGACTCATGGATCATTGCATGCTGGTATAAACTCTTATCACTCCTGTCTCGCGGCGTGGAGCATGATTGTGCATCATAACTCAGTTTGAAACAGGATGCCACCGAAAGTATAGATAAGGATTTCCTGCAATCATCCCTGGACAGTCAATAAGTAGCTGGTTGCCATATATGTGTTGACGGCGTTTATGCCCTTGACCCTTAGGCCCTGAAGTCCCATGGTGGGAACTGACTTCGGATAGGCAGATTTTTTTTCAAACAGAACCAAAAAGTTTTGCCGTACCTCACTCTAATACGCGATTCAGATTTGTTCTCGCTTGCTTATTTTATTGACTTAGGCGATTAGTTTTGTGTTTTAATCGTACGAGAAGCTGTCGCGGTGGAAACCAAATGTACGGCAATTGCCGTAATCTCCTTTGAGGTCTGAACTAAATCCGTGAACCCGCTCTCATCAACGACAAACTCCCCTCCCTGCAAACTCATCTCAATGGCCGACCAACTCGTAAGAGCCATATTTTGCTACAAGTACTACCGATATTGACCGATCTTGTTTCAATTCCAGTCTGAAGGTGCGATTGCGATATAGATTTGGGGGATCATCGGCTGACCAGTTACTATGCAATGTTTCCAATGACAGAGCAAATTTCTGGTAATTATCTCACTTCTGCTGCCTTCGAAACGCATACCGATCACGCGTTTAGAGTTCAAGGAGGCTTTCTCTCTGTTCGACAAGGGTTTGTCGCCTGATCATGTAACATGTCGAACGAAAAGCTGACGGAATCCATCTTCAGATGGCGATGGTACGATTACCACGAAGGAGCTGGGCACCGTCATGCGCTCTCTCGGACAGAACCCCACAGAAGCAGAGCTGCAGGATATGATCAACGAGGTTGACGCAGACAACAATGGCACGATCGATTTCCCTGAGTTCCTGACGATGATGGCGCGTAAGATGCGTGACACTGATAGCGAGGAGGAGATCAAGGAGGCATTCAAAGTGTTCGATAAGGACGGAAACGGCTACATCAGCGCGGCTGAGCTGCGACATGTCATGACCAATCTGGGTGTGTATATGACTTTATCTGTGGATCCAACATGGGCGCTTTTTTGTTGGATCCATAGACGTGAGAGAAGGTACTCATACGCGGATTTCTTATTTTCAGGTGAGAAGCTCTCCGACACCGAGGTCGATGAGATGATCCGGGAAGCAGACGTCGATGGCGATGGCCAGATCAATTATGAGGGTACGTGAGAGTGTTTCAAATTCGATAGATCGTTGAATGATTGTTGTAATGTTCTCTTTCTATATAGAGTTTGTCAAGGTGTGTCTTCATTGCCTTACACGTACGTTTGGACAGTACTGACATATGGTAACCTTGTAGATGATGCTGTCCAAGTGATCTACTGTGTGCGATCGATAGTTCTATCATCCTCGATGAGGGATGTCGGATGTCTGTAATGGACAACGTGTCAGTAAAGAGCTAGTAGCTGTTCCTTGTCTGGTCTTGGCTAGCCTCTCTATCTTACTTTATATATATGTCATGCCTGCGTCCGATAATATGCCAAAATAAGCGCGTCATCCGGTTTTCTTTTCAGTTATGGTCGCTAGGTATGCTATTGATTGAATAAATGATATCATCAATATTTCGTGTCCCAGCGGGCCAAGCAATTTATCCCAGTTGAAGGCACGATTATGGACACAGCCACACCGACGTCCTTCAAGCAGTGCAAATACAGCCACAGCCTCCCCGAACTCGACGACCATGCATAGACTGCCTACCGCCGTGCACAGCAGAATGACTTCTTTATCAAGGACAAAGGCCAGATCCAGGAACTCAACACTATTTATATAGGGAGCGTCCTTATATATCCCCCTCTCTCAATGACGAGCTGGGCCATCGAAACACATCCACTGAATTACATCGATCCCTCGCCATGACTGAGATGACCCAATTGGTGCGCGTTCCCCTCTATCTGCCAACCTGTCTTGTTGCTAACGTTCTTTAAAGACTCAAGGTTTGTTTCTGGCCTTATGATCTGATTAGGCATCCTGCTAATGATTGTATTTCTTTCCTTCAGATCAAATTGCAGGTATGCTTGTGCGACGCTACACATATCGATGATCTCATATTGTGTAATCTAGAGTTCAACGAAATATTTGCACTTTTCGATGCAGGTCAGAAATGATACAACGTTCAAGGACCCATTTCTGTTTAACTTTAAATACGTCTAGATAACGACGGGAACATCACGCAAAACGAGCTCAAAGTTGTCATGGACAAACTTGGACAGAAAACAACAGATGAGGAATTGCGGAAAATGATGAATGGAGTCGATCTCGATAAAAATGGGATGATTGACTTCGACGAGTTCTTGAGGCTGATGAGCAACAGATTTCACAACGTTAACGAAGTCGACGAGGTGGAGGCTGCTTTCAATGTCTTCGATCGGGATGGGAACGGGTTTATCAGCATAGAAGAACTGGCGCTTGTTCTTCGAAGTCTTAGTATGTTTCTCCAGCCCTGTGCTTCATGTGCACCATAATAATGGTCTTTAATTTGTCCTAGATATTGACTTGACGGAGCCAGAGCTCAAGACGATGATGGAAGAAGCCGATCTGAATGCGGATGGTGTCATTAGCCTGGGAGGCGAGTACTTACACTCTTTCCGCTTTCGATACTACTTGTTCTGAGCTCGCTGTCATTTTTACACAGAATTCAAAAGGGTGAGCTACCTTGAAATGCCCCTTTCCTTCAGCCACCTGTTAACAATTCATCCAGATGATGTCGGAGCCTTGAACACCGGTTCTGCGAATCATAATTTGCGCTAGTGTATCACATCCCTCTTTCGTGTAGTGCTACACATGTATTGGACGCACTTGTATAGGTATATAATCTCTCGAAGTCCGATAAGGAAATGACATCTCGGCCCTCCCGGCACGGCACTCCGGAGTCACTGACGTCATTAACCTAGGTCCGTCTCGTCATCGGACCCGTGTAAGACCATTTTCCTTTATAAAGAAGCATACCTACTGCGCAGCACCTTCAATATTGAAATCAAACTATACCTCTACCATCATGTCCTCCCAGAACAAGACTTCAGTAACTAGTTCAAACACTACGGGTCAACAAACACAGAACGATCCGTCAGAGACGACATATACAATTCAGCCTCATCCCGCCGTATGTACAATGTTTCTGTGCAACTTTTTAATTTCAAACACAAACACAACAGACCACCAATGATCCCCAGGATCTCCAGCGTAACAGGGAACCGGGTGGGGGCTTGCAGACGAGTGGCCCTATGGTTTTTGGCCCCGGACCTGTCATTCCTGACCGCCAGACGCAACAGAACATTGGGGAGCCCTTGGTGAGTATCTGACCTGTGTACCACCGTTACATGAGAGGTAAATTGTCTTCCGTTACATTTCTATTAGAGCAGGGAGGAACTGCGCGCGCGCGCGGCAGAATTAAATAAGTAGAGAATGTGCAAGCAGAGGAGGTGTACATTGATGTATCAGCGTTGGCGAGATTGAATATATTCTTTGTTTGAGACGAATTTGTGGTGACAAGAACTTAGAGAGAATAGAACTACCAGTCAGCGGCCAGCGGCCAGCTGAGTGATTCTACTGTGTGGGGTGTATAGTACTTAAGTCAACGACATTCCTCGTGTATGTATTTGGCTTAGGCTCCATTTTACATGTTATTATTCCTTAAAACCGCGTTAAAAGACGCGGATAAATTACACTCGAAAGGTCTTTTCCTCTACTTAGACTCGATCAGCCTCGACCGTCAAGCGACCGTCTTCTCATTGGATCAGCATCAAATATCAAGGGACCATCAAGTCTTGTTGATAAGGTGTTGCAAACTCTGGACCGCTTGGACAATCGTTCGGAGCCGCCGGTCCTTTCTACTTCATTCTTTCTTCTATGAAAACCTAGGTCTTGAACAGTTCGGTTTCGTCAGGCCATCATCAGTAGGTTCGAGTTCTCGAATAAAACGCGACGGCATCAGTGTGCTCTGTTAAAATTGCAGGTTGTTATTCTTCCGAATCTATTCGAATCGACAAGATTGCTGTCAAGCATGATTTTGCACCGGAGTCGGCTTGTGCATTTCAAAGAGTGGTCGCCTTCCACATCAATTCTTTTCTCACTCCTAAGCGCTTAAGCACTTGTATATGCGTGTTTTTCCCTTTCTTTTCAAATGCTCAGACTCTTCTCTCCTCTTTTCCCGTATATATTATCTTTTCTTTTAAGAACCCAAACGGTTGCTAATGCCGCTAAGTATCCTTGATAGGGCCGCCCGCGCCAATCGGCCAGACCTTTTTACCTCCGCTTTCCCCAGATGACGTTAGAGAGATGATCGATGATCGATGACCGGGACCCTGCAACTCACCTCAGTGTTGCGAAGCACCTTGGTATTGACTTCAGCTATGTTTTTGCTCTGATTTCTTCTCCAGCAATCCTGGTGCTGATTTCTGCATGTGGACATTGCTGCATTTCCTCGTTCAACAGTGCTTCTAACACTTACCATGCTGTCAACGGATACTGGCTGCTCTGACATCGCCGCCACATCGACTGACCATGCCATGTTTGGTATGGCTACGTGAACATTCTTCTTTTCAATCAACACCATTACGGTGCACCATGTGTATCAGGTAGGATTTCGTTTCACAAGTGTTGACTACCCTCCAGGGTGCTCAAAGAAGCTGAGCGGATCAATAATTTCGGGGCGTGACATCTGGCACCCCGTTACATTCGAAATGAGCATTATAACCCACCAGTAGTAACTTATTATTTTGACCTGCTCGGGGAGCACGTGAGACTGGGGCATGTGACCAGTGCATGTGATTTGGGATCTCCCGGGCACATGATCAGGTTTAGTGTCAGAAAGCCGCCCTAAAGTTGAGGGGCTGCTTAAATATATGTCGCTTGCTTATCAAGTTCTTTTGTTTGTTCTCCCACCATCCAAGTAATTGCATGTGAGATCAGGTCATATGCTTAGCACATGTGACCCAGGATTTGCTGGGCACATGATTCATAAGTTTCTCCACCATACTTACCAATAGATGCACATGAGACCAATCCATGTTGTTAGTTCATGTGACTCGGGATTTGCCGGCCACATGATCTCGTAAGTTTTTCCATCATACTCATAGTTGCACGTGAAACTAATACATGTGATTAATGCATGTGACTCGGAATTTGCTGGGCACACATGAGACCAATCCATGTCGTCAGTTCATGTGACTTGGAATTTGCTGGCCACGTGATCTCATAAGTTTTCCCATCATACTCACAGTTGCATGTGAAACTAATACATGTGATTAGCACATATGACTTGGAATTTGCCAGGCACATGATCAGGTTTCAGCATCAGAAAGCCACTCTAAAGTTGAGGGGCTGCTTAAATTATATTGCATGCTTATTAAGTCCTTTTGTTTGTTCTTCCACAATCCAAGTAATTGCATGTGAGATTAGGTCACATGTTTAGCACACGTGACCCAGGATTTGCCAGGCACATGATTCATAAGTTTCCCCACCATACTTACCAATAGATGCACATGAGACCAATCCATCATCAGTTCATGTGACTCAGGATTTGCCGGCCACATGATCTCATAAGTTTTTCCATTATACTCACAGTTGCATGTGAAATTAATACATGTGATTAGCACATGTGACTTGGAATTTGCTGGGCACATAATCAGGTTTCAGTATCAGAAAGCCACCCTAAAGTTGAGAGGCTGCTTAAATATATGTCATTTGCACCAAGTTCGTCATATGTTTTTCTGTCGTGCCCTATCTTAATACTAGTAATTAGTTGTTGTATTAATATGTTTTGATAGTTAGATTGTTAAAATTGACTTTTAACTTGAACGATTTCTTGCATTTCTCAACTTCAGTGGCAAAATATATCTCGTTGATAGGACCCCATACAGGTTCAGCGCATCAACGGCAGGCGACGGCAACGTGGCACCGACTCAAAATACCTTAGCACGTGCTAATTAACCAATTTTGGCAATATTTGATGGCCGTGCACGGCAAGAAGCAGATCCGATCAGTGATAGCGCCGATGGCAGACAGAATGACAACTGACAGATGGCATCAGTCACTGACAACAGCGCTTAGGGAGAAGCCTGATGATCTATCAAAAACTGACGGTGATAGGACCCTATACAGGTTAGGCGCATCAACGGCAGGCTCGGCACTGGCTCCGGAAACCTTG